>VSMD01118894.1:0-37141 GCA_008750895.1 Mirza zaza
ATTGTTTAAACATATATCCACAAGCCTTAACTTTAACCAGCTCAGTTAAGCAAAGAATCACTACATAACTTGACGGTTTATCTACTCTGTACATATGTACCTACTCTTCTGTGACTTTCAGATTAATTATGTGTAGGAATCCTTTAGGTTTGGAGCACCCATACCCTGCAGGAACTACCCTGCAGTAAATACTCCTGTAATTATTTAATAATTATATGGTTACAGGGTATTTACCAAAGTATTTCCTTGACTTTGGCCATTATGGGATATTCCATATCTCATTAGTAGTGTCAAAGAGGTCTGCAGCAAACTGGTAGAGGTGAAAGGATATCACGATTAATATTAGCATCTAAAAACTATGTGAGATTACCCAAACATTAAAATTTAATGACAGTGATTTGAGATTATTTGGTTATCATGGTCCTAAAGAACACTTCTAGGTTTTGTTTTTCTTTTGTGATTTGGTACTGCTACAATTGCTCTGATTTATTCTTGCCTTTGGAAGGCAAAAGGGTAATGGAGTGGCAAAATCGAGGTCTCAGAATATGTGCTGAGGCTTTATGAAAAAGGTACACAAGCACTTAGACCTAACCATAAAAGAGCTGTATTTGCAAACTTGGAAGGTGTTATAGCAAAAAAGAATTCATCACTACAATTAATAACAATAAATATTAAAGTATATTCTGGATTCGAGTAAATGCCTTCTTATATTTAATTGTACTGAGTTGCATTAGCTGGATAAACAATATAGCTGTTTAATTAAATAATGGATTCGGAGACCAAAGTAAACATTAGAAGAGAAAACCTTTTATATAAAGATGTTTAAACTTTGGGGTCACTGGACATGCCATTTGCAGATAATTAGCTGACCTGCTTATTTGAGTAACTGATAGCCAGTACCTGTGCCTGCACCAGAAACACATTTAACAAAGTAAAGTTTTAAACAGACAATGTAAAAGCTGATTTAATGAAAGCCTAAAATCAAATTTCCACATTAAACACAAATGATACCCCTAGAACACATTTCACTTTTCAAAGAGTCTTAGCAATTCAAAGTTAAAGAAAATAGTTAATAAGCAATGAAAGAAAAGTACTCTAAAATTTTAGAAAGGAATTTGAACAAACAAGGAAAATCTGAGTTTCAAAATATTTAATAAACAGGATAATTAATATCAATGAACCAAGTTTGGCTATCTTAAGTACTAGTGATTTTTTTCTTTAAGTTAATAATATTTAAAATATCTCCACTAAAGTATTATCTTCAAGCCCAGAATTCAACCCAAATTATCCAGAACAAATAGTTCCTATAATGCTCACTATACAATACAATATTGTACTCATAAAATATAGTTGCTCCATAAATGCTTTTTGAGTGAATGAAGCATTTTATGAAGGAAAGACAAAGGGAACAAATATATACAGTACAAATGGACACTTTATTATCAAGTCATAAATTGAGAAAAAAATACTAATGATAAGGAAGTTTAGATTAAAATACTTCAGGAGATCCTATGCTCTTTTAGGAAGTTCTAAGAAGGTATTATTGGGGTACAAAATTTAAAATAAAAATATATGTATAACTTATATTAAAATGAGATGTTAGAGAACAAATAAACAAATACATACCTACACACAGACGGCCATGTCATTCCTCCTAGGCATTTTAGGTTCCATGTAACATTTTTAAGGTACAGACCTGATCATTTTATGCCCTTGCTCAAAAGTATCTATGGTTCTACACTGCCTATACAATAAAGTTTAAACTAAGTCTGGCAATCACATTCATTCTCAGTGTCTTGTCTACTTGGTTTCCCAGTACATTCCTCCACTACAGGAGACAGCTCACAGTTACCTAAACACATCTTTGCATTTTTTTTCACTTCCTGATTTTGTTCATGCTCTGCTATCCTAAAAATTCTTTCTTCATTACATAACACCTTTCCCTCAACCATCACCCAGTACCATTTTCTGGTGGTTGATATTGTAGCCAATATGCCAAGAGCCAAATAAAGATTCTTTATACTGTCCCAAATTGGAACTATGCTGTCTATGGCCTATGCTTATTTAGAAATTGATTTTGTTTCCATTTTATCATGAAACAATGCCCAATTCATTTAATGATTAGTTGTGCATATATTTATATAAATGCTCTGAGGGCAAAGATTGGTGTCTTATCAATGTTGATGTTTTTTTCTTTATCTCTTAAAGTGTTTATGACTCAATTAAGTATCTTAGATGTAGAAATTGCCCAACTAATATACATTGGCCTGAAGGATAAAAGGTAAATCTTATAGTTTTTTGTTTGTATAGTTAAAAAGATCAAAAACAGGCCACCTTTCTTCCCCTCCACATAGAGCAAATAAAACAACCATTAAAAAAAAAAGAACAAAAACAAAAGTACTTTAATTTATGAAGTTATTTCACAATGCTTATATATCTGTAGTAGTACTGTTTAAAATTCACATACCAAAGGGATTTTTATTCTAAATTTCCATAGAACATATACCAGAGGAGTTATATATAGCATAATCTCAATGGATTTTAAATATATACATATATACACACAGGGAAAAATGATGAGAAATGCACCAAAACATTAACAGATTATGTTTGAATTATGGAATAATGGACGAGTTTATTTTGCTGTTTATTTTTATTTTTCCAAGTTATTTATAATCATCATATGTTACTTTTATGGTCAAGGGGAAAAAAGAGTTATTTAAAAATACCTATGTAAGATCATGTACTCTTTGGAAATTATTCCTAGGAACTAGAGGCATTCAGATACTCCCAAAGGCCCGGGGCAGCCCAGTTACTGCTAGGTGGTGTTCACTGGCCAGTGGCCCCAACCTGTAATTCATTTAGAGTCCTAATCTGTTGGAACACCTTTCCTCACCCTTTGGAATACTGTATGCATAAATATGAAAGAATCCTATTACCTTGACTGCCTACAAACCTACATAACAGCAGTAAAACTCACAGCAGCTATTTATACTGCGATCAAAAAGCTGTTTAGAGTTGAAAGACAAGTCAATTGGATTGTTTGTTTACAATTTCATACTAAGAACAAAAATTATTTAACCCCAACCTTAAAATTAGTACCAGAACATGGACTAGAATATGACTTTTCCTCAAGGAATTTTTTTTTTACATTTTTTAGTCCTTTATGCTGTGCCTTTATATTTATAATCTATGAACCTATTTATCAGAAGTGAGCACCCCAGTGGAAGAAAAACCATAAAATTCTCCAAATTTTATACATAAGCTAGGTTAATTATTATTACCTTGCACCTGAAAGAATATAATGAGAGATAAAGTTAAGAGAATAAATATTAGAAAATTACTCCTAGAATATCACTTGAAAAGGCTGCTATGAATAAACAGTTGGCTGGAATAAAACCATTTCAGAATTATGCAGCTCATGAAGTTTTTATTTAAAAAAATATTTTAGATTTAAGTCCCTATGAACCTTAAAAGAAAGTGGCCAGCATTTCTGATAATACTCATGATTGGTACACACATACTACAAACCAATTTTCACATAGCACAAAGCACTTTGTTCTCTGCAGGAATATAATGGGATTTGAGAGCAAAAGCCACCAGGCCCACTCACTGACATATAAGCCAACTCTCATAGTTAAACTACTGCAAAGTTTACAAATTTACAATGAAAAAGCTGTGTGTGTGTGTGTGTGTGTGTGTTTTCCCTGAGCCCAGGTTCTAGTTCTGAACTAATGGGTCACAAAAGACATAGTATCTTGTTCATAATTTTAGTTTCTTGCCTTGATCATATTAATATGCCATTAAGGACACCTTTATTAGTAAGGACATAGGAGATAGATAACCCAATTCAAACAGTTTTATCAGCCAGCTCCCCTTCTCCCCTTCCTCTGGTCAAAGTATTAATATTTCCTTTTGGCAGAGGAACTGCTCCTTCTCTGACACATGGATCTATCAGGGCTGCCAGTTATATAGCAAGTCAGATTCAGAAGCCACAGAGCATGTGGTCCAAGCTGGACTTACCATAGTATGTCACATTCCTAACTCTGTAGGAATCTCTATCTACTGGTAGATAGCATGGGACCATGACTAGAGAAAGGCCACTCAAGACTGTCCTCCGAAGCTTTTTAAACAGGAGCTTAGATGAGAGTGCCCAGGTGTGAGTCATAGGGATGAAGAGCTTCTTCCTTTCAGATGGTGAATATACGCGGTTGTGAGCTACAGCTGCTAGTAGCCAGGTTCTCTGCCACATGTAAGAAGGTGGTCTGCAGTAGAAAACAGAATTTGAATTTTAGCCTACATAAGCAAGCACTCAGAAAGTGTAGCTTAAATTTTTTGTGCAACTGAACTTAATTCCATCAAAGAGATCTTGTTTTACCAACTGATAGAAACTAAACTTCAATGAATTTCATGTTACCATTTCTTTTCCTTGAGTGCTCATCTAATTTCTAAGCAGGAGACAGGGGGAGGAAGGAAGGCAGGGCCAGGATAAGAAAAAGTTCTGATCCTTAGTCATCTGTCGAATTTGGCATATGACTCCTTGTCCTGTTTTTTAAATGTTGGTCTACGTGGATCCATGTCAAAGGTCACTTCAAGATCAATGACTCTCCTTGCTTAACCCTGTTTCTCCAACACCACTCTGGGCTACAGGCACCTTGGTGAAGTTTTCCAAGGCCCAACCACATGTCTTTGCTACACTCAGAAATCTTTCTACTGCTCCTAACTTTGCTGAGTCAAGTTGGAACTCTACAAGGCTGCTTCCAATCTGACTACCTTTATCACACAGCTATTTCTACATACTGCCTCATACTACTCCAAGTTGCAGAGAACACTGGGGTCTTCTCTCCACTCCTAGTTCTATCTAGGATAAAGAACATTAGCTCTTTCTACTCTATGATTCTCCTGGTTCTTGGATTCCCTCCAAACTCATTGGGAGTGTCTATTATTCCTCCCCAACAAGACTCAGGCCTGAGAGATTGGCTGTCCTTGATATTGTGAAACACATTCAAAATATTAAATAAAACAGTAATAAACACAAATGCTCAATGTGTGTTTATTAGTGATAAAGACATCTACTAGATACAGGGCTCCTTTCCCAGTGGTACCAGCTGAGCTCTATTTGCTTCCCTTTGGGCTTTCCTCTTTTTCCCGTAATGTAGGGGGAAATCTTCAGAGCCTGAATTCACCCCTGTTTTGCATTTTTTGAGACTCAAAACACAGTGTGCTGTAATATCTCCTTTGGTGTCAATGGACACAAAAATTTCAATGAGTGGAAGAGGGTTACATGGTAAAAAAGGTAAAGTACTGGGGAAAACACATCAGGTAAGAGGGCACAATGCCCAGAAAGAAAAGGAACAGAAGCCACATGAGGGAAAAGTGTGTCACAACACTACCTGGCTCCTGGCCCAAGCTCCAAGTTCCTCCTCCTGCCTTCCTAAAGCTTAGTGGATCAAGTTTTTCCTTAAATCTGTGAGCTACCTGAGGGTCTTTCCTCAATTCCCTCTTTTACTTAAGCTAATTCTAGTTATATTTTCATCACTTGCACCCTACAGAGTCCCACCCAAAACAATAGCTTAGCAAAAGGGGGAATTTTTATTTCATGGAAGCAGGAAGACTTCAACAGTCAAATAACAGGAAGAGTGTACATGCAGATGGTCCTCAGGAACCCTGAAATCACAGGTAACCTTCTCCATTTTTTATTTCTGTTTCTTGAAATAAGTGATTTTCATTCCCTCTTAATGACCAATTCTTTCCACATAATGGAAAACATATTGTTACCATTCCCAAGTTTTCCACAGACTGGTTTCCACCATCAGGTACAGGAAGAAATAAATCAGTTTCTATTATTTTGTTTCAGTAGTAGAAATACAAAGAGAAAGAAAATTCTTTTTTTCATGCTATAAGTACAATAGCTTGTGTTTAGCTTATAACTGTAAAGAAAACCTCCTCTTTATGACTAAGCTATTCAGCCCTTTTGAAGTTTCCTTTTAAAAGTATATAAAGGAAAGAATAGATTTAGAGAGATTGCTTTGTGCTTTAAGCTAAATGAAGAGAAGAGAAAGTAATGAGAATAAAAACAATAAAAATATTTTTAAATAGGTAAAAACTAGTGATGAGTTAATGCCTTGGGAGTCAAAGTTAAACATAATATAATATAACAAAGAAGGATATTATATTCCCAACATAGAAGAATTTTAAAGTCAAGGAAACTAAACTATGATAAATATATGCCCTATGTTTTTGTACCCTGCCCAAGCATAGGTTACTTCAAAAATGTTGTTTCAATTATAGATTGGATGTACTTGACATTATAAAGCACATTCAATTTAAAACACTAAGAAACACAAATGCCAACAGAATGAAGGACAAAACCATAAGATCATCTCAATAGATGCAGAAAAGGATCTGACAAAATTCAACATCCTTTCATGATAAAAGCTCTTAACAAAGTAGGTATAGAAGGAACGTTCCTCAACACAATAAAGGTCATATATACCCAGCCCACAACTAATATCATTCTCAATGGTAATAAGTTGAAGGCCTTATCTCAAGATCAGGAACAAAGCAAGGATGGCCACTCTTACCAATTCTATTCAATGTAGTACTGGAAGGCCTAGCCAGAGCAATTAGGCAAGAGAAGGTAATAAAAAGGCAACCAAATAGGAAAGAAAGAAGTTTGCTTGTCTGTTTGCTGATGACATGATCTTATGGATTAAAAAAACTCTGAAAATTTCATCAAAAAATTGTTAGAACTCATAAACTAATTCAATAAAGTTTCAAGATACAAAATCAACTTATAAAAACCAGTATTCCTATACACTAAAAATGAACTATGTGGAAAAGGAAATTAAGAAAATGATCCTATTACACTATCATAAAGAAAACACAAAAATGCTTAGGAGTAAACTTAACAAAGGAAGCAAAATATCTGTAAGGCTGAAAATTATAAAACATTGATAAAAGAAACTGAAGATGACAAAAATAAATGGAAAGATATCCCAAGTTCATGAAATAGAAGAATAATTAATATTGTTCAAATATCCATACTATACAAAAGAATCCATGGGTTCAACTCAATATCTATCAAAATTCCAATGTCAGATTATGGTCAAGATAGAGGATTAGAAGCAGCCTACACACACCACCCACATGGAGAGGATTGAGAGTGGCACATGGATATTCACCTTCAGATTGATCATCTATGAGAGAGCATTGGGAATCAACAGAGAGGTGATAAGAGGCTCCCAAAGTAAAGGAGAAGGAAAAGAGGCAACTGTATGGAATTGGACGCACATGGGGAAGGCATCCACACATAGAGAAGGGGCAGAAGAGAATCCCAGGGCTCTACACTTCTCCTGAAGACATAGCTATCCAAACTGTGGAAAGGACCCTCCACCACAGCAGGCCACCAGATTGACATAGGCAGTGGACTAGAGACTGTGCAGGAATGTTATTCCAGAGAGAAGGCACAGGGGGGACCCAGGGGCTTGCAAACCCTGTGTACTGCGGCTGACACCATTTTAAGATCTCAGGCTCAGAACACTCCATCTACCTGGGGGTCAGATTCATTGGTAATGCATTCTCATTTCTCCTGCCAGGCCCAGGAAGGAGCAGGGAGGACAGGCACTCTTGCATACCCCATGGGCAGGCAAGAATTATTACACCACCAACAGGGGACCTGGGCAGAGCTGACAAACACCAGATCTGAGTGGGATAGGGCTCAAGTCGATGCAAGCCAATAATCACCACAGCCCCTCAAACTTGGGTGGAGCAATCACTCACTCTGTGGTGCATGGACTGCCCATGACACCCACAGGAGAATGGTGAGACATGAGATGCAGGAGAGGGATAGTGTTAAAGTCTCACAGTGCATCTACCCTTCTCTTACCAGGTCAATATTCTTGAGTAGGACTCAAGTGTATCATCCAGGGACCTTTTCCTCTCTTCACTGAGTAGGAGAGTTACCATAAGAGGAGATCAGGTACACAGCAAGCCTATCTATTTGTCTTAAGCTGACAGAACAGGTTTCAGATGAGAAGGAACAAGCACAAGAACTCTGGCAACATGAAAAAAAAAAAAAAAAGCTGTTTGATCACAATAGTTCTCCAGCAACCAACTCCAACTGAAAGGAAATTGCTGAAATGTCAGATCTGGAATTCAGAATATGGATGACAAGATCAACAGGCTTGATGAGAAAACTGAAAACCAACACAAAGAAACCAAAAAAATAATTCAGGACATGAATGAAAAATTCAATAAAGAGATAGATAAAATAAGAAAATATATAACAAAATTTAAAGAAATGAAAGAGACATTTAGGGAATTTCAAAATCAGGCAGAAAATTGAAACAATAGACTGGACTGAGTAGAAGAAAGAATTTCAGAGCTTGAAGACAAGGCTTCCAATTAACTCAATCAATTGAAAATGTAAGAAAAAAAGAAGAATGAACAATCACTCTGAGAAATATAGGACTATGTAAAGTGAAAAAGTATAAGAATTATAGGCATTGATGGGGGAGAAGAAGAAAAAGCAAAAAGCATAGAAAATCTATTTGAGGACATAATTGTGGAAAATGTCCCTGATATCACTAGACATTTAGACATCCAGATACAAGATGGTCATTGAACACCTGGAATATTCATGGCAAACAGGACATCACCAAAGCACATAGTCATCAGTCTGGCTAAAGTCAAACCGAAGGAGAAAATCCCACAAGCTGTAAGATGAAATGAAAGAGTAATTTACTAAGGAAAATCCATCTAACTAACAGCAGACTTCTCAGCAGAAATCTTACAAGCCAGAAGGGACTGGGGCCCCATTTTTAGTCTTTTTAAACAGAATAACTGCCAGCTAAGAACTTTGTGCCTTACAAAACTAAGTTTCATAAGTGAAGGAGAAATAAAGTCTTTCTTAGACAAGCAAACACTGAGGGAATTTATCACTATTAGACCTGCCCTACAGGAAATGCTTCAAAGTGCTCTATGCATGGAATAGAATAATCAATACCCACCAGTGCAAAAACACATGAAAGTTAAAGCTCATGGCTCTTATAAAAAGTAACACAAGGGAGAAAACAAAGCGAGTAGGTAACAATCAACATCATGAACAAAATAGTATCTCACATATCAATACTAACTTTGAATGTAAATGGTCTTAATGCTCCACTTAAAAGATACAGATTGGCTGAATAACTCAAAAACCACAACCAAAATATATGATGTCTCCAAGAAACGCATCCAAATCACAAGGAATCTCATAGACTCAAGACAAAGGGATGGAAAAATATTCTACACAAATAAAAAACAGATGTGAGCAAAAGTAGCTATTCTCATATGAAATAGAATAAAGATTAAATGAGAAATAGTAAAAACACACACACGCACAAAGACAGTCATTGTATAATGACTAAGAGAGAAATCTGGCAAGAAGATATAACAATCCTAAATATATATGTACCTAAAATGGGAGCCCCCAGGTTCATAAAATGACTTCTACTAGATCTAAGCAGTATCATAATAGCTGAGGATGTCAAGACTCCACTGACAGAACTGGACAGATCAATGACGCAGATATCAAAAAAAAACACTGGGCTTAAACAGTACTTTATAACATATGGATCTAACAGACACTTATAGCACATTCTGCCCAAAAACTATGAATATACATTCTTCTCAACAGCATCTGAGACATTTTCCTAGATAGATCAATTGTTAGCCCAGAAAACAAGTCTCAGCAAATTCAGAAAAATTGAAATCATACCATGCATCTTCTCAGACCACAGTGGAATGAAACTAGAAATCAATTGCAAGAGGAACTGTCAAATCTACACAAATAAATGGAAATTAAACTACCTGCTGCTGAATGATCCTAGGGTCAATGATGGAAATGAAAAGATTTTTCAAACCAAACAACAAAAGGAAAAAAAGCACACACCCAAAGGACCGATGAAACAAAAGTTGGTTCTCTGAAAAGATAAACAAAATTGATAGACCACAACCTAGATTAACTAGAAATAGAAGAGAAAGGATTCAAATAAGCTCTATCAGAAATGAAAAAGGAGGCATTACAACTTATACTACAGAAATACAAAATATCATTCATGACTACTATGAAAACCTCCATACACACAAACTAGAACATATAGATGAAATTAATAAATTTTGGGGAACACACAACCTCTCAATCCTGAATGAGAAAGAAATAGAAATCCTGAAGACCAATAATGAGAAGCAAGATTGAAACTGTAATAAAATAAAAAGCCTCCCAACAACAACAAAATCCCAGGATCATACAGATTCACAGCCAACTTCTACTAGATCTACAAAGAAGAATTGGCACTATCCTACTGAAACTGCTCCACAATATCAAGAAGGAAGAAATTCTCCCTAACTCATTCTATGAAGCCAGTATCACCCTGATACCAAATCCAACAAAGGACACAACAAAAAAAGAAAATTATAGACCTATATCCCTCATGATCATAGATGCAAAAATCCTCAAGAAAATTCTAACAAACCAAAATCAAGAACCCATCAAAAAGATAATTCACCATGATCAAGTAGGTTCCATCCCAGGGATACAAGGACGGTTCAACACATGTACCAATAAATGTGATTCACCACAGAAACAGATTAAAAACAAAGACCATATGATCATCTCAATAGATGAATAAAAAACATTCAATGAAATCCAGCACTCTTTCATGATAAAAACCTTCAATAAACAAGACATAGAAGGAACATACTTCAAAATAATAAAAGCTATATATAACAAACCCACAGCCAACATCATACTGAATGGGGAAAATTCAAAAGACTTCCCCCAAGATCTGAAACAAGACAAGGATGCCCACTGTCACCACTTCTATTCAACATAGTACTGGAAGTCCTACCCATAGCAATCACACAAGAGAAAGAAATAAAGGATATACAAATTGGGAAAGAGGAAGTCAAACTATCCCTGTTTGCCAATGATATGATGTTATATCTAGAAAGCCCTAGAGGCTCCACCAAAAGACTCCTGGAATTGATAAATAGATTCAGTAAAGTCTCAGGTTACAAAATTAATGTACACAAATCAGTCACATTTCTATATACTAATAACAGTCAAGCTGAGAGTTGAATAAAGAATGCAATAGCATTTATAATAGCTGCAAAGAAAATAAAATACCTAGGAATATACTCAACCAAGGAGGTTAAGTATAGTAGTTTTACAAGGAGAACTACAAAACAGTGATAAAAGAAATCATAGATGACACAAACAAATGGAAAACATCCCATGCTCATGGATTAGAAGAATCAACATTGTTAAAATGTTCAGGGTGCTCAGAGTAATTTACAAATTCAACACATTCCCATCAAAACACCAATGTTGTTTTTCCAGATCTAGAAAAAATAGTCCTAAACTTCATATGGAACCAAAAAAGAGCCCAAATAGCCAAAGCAATCCTAAGCAAAAAGAACAAATCTTGAGGCATCACATTACCTGACTTCAAATTATACTACAAGCCTAGAGTAACCAAAAGAGCATGGTATTGGTACAAAAGTTGACATGTAAACCAATGGAACAGAATAGAGAACCCAGAAATAAAACACTATAGCTATGACCAAACTGATTTTTGACAAAGCAAACCAAAACATCCACTGGGGAAAGAATGACTTATTCAATAAATGGTGCTGGGAAAACCAGATAGCCAATGTAGAAGAATGAAACTGGATCCCATCTTTCACCATATACAAATATTAACTCAAGATGATTAAAGACTTAAATGTAAGACCTGAAACCATGAAAATTCTAAAAGAAAATGTAGAAAAAACTCTTCTGGACATTGGCCAAGGCAATGAATTTATAAATAAGACTCCAAAAGCAAATACAACAAAAACAAAAATAAATAAATGGAACTTAATTAAGCTGAAAAGTTTCTGTACAGCAAAATAAATAATCAATAGAGTAAAGAGATAACAGAATGGGAGAAAATATTCACAAACTATACATCTGACAAAGGGCTCATATCCCAGAATCTACACAGAACTCAAACAAGGCATCAAGAAAGAAACAAATAACCTCATCAAAAAGTGGGCAAAAGACATGAACAGAATGGAAAAAATATGTGCATGCTATACATCCAACAAAGGGCTGGTAACTGGAATCTATAAAGAACTCAGGCAAATCAGCAAGAAAAAAAAAACAAACAACCCCATTAAAAATTGGTCAAATGACATAAACAGAAACTTTTCAAAAGAAGATTGACTAATGACCAACAAACATATGAAAAAATGCTCAACATCTCTAATCGTCAAGGAAATGAAAATCAAAACCACAATGAGATATCACTTAACTCCAGTAAGAATAGCTTTTATCAAAAAGTCCTGAAACAACAAATGTTGGCAAGGATCTGGAGCGATAGGAACACTCATACTTGGCTGGTGGGATTACAAACTAGTACAATCTCTATGGAAAGCATCATGGAGATACCTCAAAGAACTGAAAGTAGAACTACCATGTCATCCAGCAATCCCACTACTGGGAATCTACCCAAAGGAAAATAAGACATTCCATAAAAAAGACATCTGCACTTGGATGTTCATAGAAGCACAGTTCACAATTGCAAAGATGTGGAAACAACCCAAGTGCCCATCAATACATAGATGGATTAACAAAATGTAGTATATGTATACCATGGAGTACTACTCAACCATAAAAAAACAAGGAATTAATACCTTTTATATTCCTGGATGAAGCTGGAGCCCATTCTTCTAAAGTGAAGTATCACAAGAATGGAAAAACAAACACCACATGTACTCACCATTAAATTGGTACTAATCGATCAATGTTTATGTGCACATATGGAAGTAATTTATTCATTGAGAAGTAAGTAATTCATTCATTGGGCAGGTGGGAGGGGAAAGGGGGAGTAGGTAAATTCAACCCTAATGGACGCAGTGTGTGCTGTCTAGAGGATGGGCATGCTTGTAGCTTTGAGTCAGGTGGTGCAAAGGCAATTTATGCGATCAAAGTGTTTGTACCCCCGTAATATTCTAAAATTTAAAAAAAGACATGGCCGGGTGCGGTGGCTCACGCCTGTAATCCTAGCACTCTGAGAGGCCGAGGCGGGCAGATTGCTCGAGGTCAGGAGTTAGAAACCAGCCTGAGCAAGAGCGAGACCCCGTCTCTACTATAAATAGAAAGAAATTAATTGGCCAACTAATATGTATAGAAAAAATTAGCCAGGCATGGGGGCGCATGCCTGTAGTCCCAGCTATTCGGGAGGCTGAGCAGAAGGATTGCTTGAGCCCAGGAGTTTGAGGTTGCTGTGAGCTAGGCTGATGCCACGGCACTCACTCTAGCCTGGGCAACAAAGCGAGACTCTGTCTCAGAAAAAGACATGAACAGACTTTTTTTCAGAATAATATAGATAAATGGCCAACAGACATATGAAAAAAATGCTTAACACCACTAATTATCAGAGAAATGCAAATGAAAACCACAATGAAATGCCACCCTACCCCTATCAGAAATACAATTATTAATAAATCAAAAGCTATAGATGTTGGCATAGATGCATTGAAAAGGTTACATTTATACACTGTTGGTGGGGATGTCAACTAGTACAACCACTATAGAAAGCAATATGGAGATTCCTTAAATAACTAAATGTAGACCTACCATTGAATTCAGCAATCCCAAGACTGAGTATCTGCCCAAAGGTAAAAAAGTCATTTTACAAAAAGATACCTGCACCCAAATATTTATTGCAGCACAATTCACAATTGCAAAGATAAGGAATCAATCTAAGTGTCTGTCAATGGCTGAGTGGATAAAGAAAATGAGAGAAAGAATATATATATATATACACACACACACATATATATATGCATATATATATATATATATACATGCTCCATGAAGTATTACTCAGCCATAAAAAGGATTGAAATAAAGTAATTCATAACAAGAGGATGGAACTAGAGACCATTATCCTAAGTGAAGCATCTCAGAAATAGAAAAACAAATACATGTTCTCCCTTATAAGTGGGAGCTAAATAAAGGATATTTCTGATTATAAAGTGATGTCATGGACATTAAAAACTAAGAAGAGGGAGGTCAGGAGGAGAATGAGTAGTAAAAATCTACCTATCATGTACCATGTACACTATTCTAGTGACAGGTACACTGCAAGCCTTGACTTCAGCATGATATAATTTATCTTTGTAACAAAAACCATTCATACCCTTAAATTTTTTGAAATGAAAAAAATTCCAATGTCACTCTTTACAGAAATAGAAAAAAAATCCAAAATGTATATACAATTACAAAAGACCTCAAATAGCCAAATAAATCTTGACCAAAAAGAACAAAGCTAGAGACATCACATTACTGGATTTCAAAATATATTACAAACATATAGTAATCAAAACAGTCAATTGATTTTCAACAAAGGTGCCAAGAACACAAAATACAAAGACAACTCTTTAATAAATAGTGTTGGGAAAACTGGATATCCACATGCAGAAGAATAAAAATGGACCATTATCTCATTTTTTATACAAAAAGCAACTCAAAATGAATTAAATACTTAAATGTAGAACCTGGAACTATAAAACTAGTAACAGAAAAGCTCCATGACACTGGTCTGGGCAGTGATTTCTTGGATATGACCCCAAAAGCACAGGCAATAAAAGCAAAAATAGACAAATGAGATTGCATCAAACTAAAAAGCTTCTGCACAGCAAAGGAAAAAATTCACAGAATGTGAGGACAACCCACAAACTGGGAAAAAATATTTGCAAATCATACACTGGAGAAGGGGCTAATCTCCAAAATATACAAGGAACTCAAATTACTCAATAACAAGAAAACACATAACCCAATTAAAAAATGAGCGAATGATTTCAGTACATATTTCTCAAAAGAAAACAAATGGCCAAGAGATATATTTTTTAAATTCTCAACATTTCTAATCAACAGAGAATTACAAATTAAAACCACAATATGATATCGCCTCACACCTGTTAGATTGGCTATTATCAAAAATATGAAAGATAAGTACTGGCAAGAATGTGGAGAAAAAAGAACCCTTGTACACTGTTGATGGTATGGTAACTTAGTATACCCATTTCGGAAACAGTGTGGAAGTTTTTTTTTAAAAAAACGAAACATAGAATTACCATATGATCCTGAAATCTCATTTCTGGCTATATACCCAAAGGAATTGAAATCAATATGCTGAAGAGATGTCTGCACTCCCATATTTATTGCACCATTACTGACAATAGTCAAGATATGAAAATAACCTGAGTGTCCATCAATGGATGAATGAATTTTTTAAATGTGTTATATACAATGGAATACTATTCAGCATTAAAAAAAAAACAGGAAATTTTGTCATTTGTGACAACATGAATAAACCTAGAGGATATTATGTTTAGTGAAATAAGCCAGGCATAGAGAGAAAAATACCATATTATCTGACTTACAAGTGGAGTCTAAAAAAAATTCATAGAAGTAGAGAGTAGAAGGGTTGTTACCACAAGCTGGGGGGTTTGGATGGAATAAAGGAAAATATTGTTCAACTGGCACAAAGTTTCAGGTAGGAGGAATAAGTTCTGATGATCTATTGCACAGCATGGTGACTATAGTTAATAATAGTGCATTGCATATTTCAGAACAGCTGAGAGATGTTTCTAAATGTTCTCACCACAGAGAAATGCTAAATATTTGAGGTGATGGATATGTTACTTAGCCTGATGTAATCACTCCATAATATACACATGTACCAAAACATCACATTGTACCCCAGAAATGTATATGATTCTTGTTTGTCAATCAAAAATAAAATAAAATTTGGAAAAAAAACCCACAAATTCCCAATGTGTGTTGCTTAGTGATGGAGTCATTTATAAATGAGCTTTTGTAACTATTTATCATAAAAAAGGACTTAGAAATAGTGTAAATGTAAACATTTATAGATCTGTGAAGTGAAAATTCTAAGTCACCGTCACCTAACATCCATACTTCATTGAAGAATCCTTTCACCTTCTTGCTGAAACTTTCAGATGCACTCTAATTCTCTTTTTCTATTTCTTCTCCCATCACAACTCCAAGGAAATACAATGCTTGTATGTGTTCTTGAGACTCAAAACACAGTGAGCGATAACATCTCCTTCTGTGGCAAAGGACACAGAAAATAACCTCTTTAATTTTTATAGTTCCTTCTATTTTCCCTGATACTACTTCCCTCTTTACGAGGAGCAGGACAATAAGTTAGGCAAGCAACTGAACCCCAGCAACTTGTGTGTCTACCGTAACAGCCGTTGGCAACTTTCACCAGATTTGTAAGATTCTTGCGGTAAAATGAATTACAGCTGGATCCCCTTAGTGTTTCAAAGTTGAACACTCATTTACATCAATGGTTCCCACAGTCTGGATCTTGAAAGGGAAATTTCAAAAATATGTGGGGAACCAGTGTAAGTTTGCCAACTCTTTCTTTTTGCCAAACAAGGGTTTAGGAAAAATAATGTTCTCTACTACTAGAAGAATAATTTTAAGACCAAAACAGTAGACAGGGCATTATCTTCGCTCAAAAAGGATGTGGGGGGGCAAGGGGGGGGTAAGAGTTGCCATTGCAAGAACAGAGAGTCGACAACTACAGACCAATTGTATCAGTCAGAATTCTGACGGGAAACAGGTGGAACCCTCAAAGGGTTAAACTAAAGAATATTTCAGAAAAGAAACAATTTACAGAGGTGTGGGCAAACTAAAAAGTAAAAATAATAATAATAACCCAATAAGGGATGGTGAGTTACACAGAGACTAGCACCAGCAGGAAACCATTACTCCTCAGCCTGAAGGGGTTAGGAAAGGGAACCATGTTTCCAGAGCCAAGTGACAGCTGGAGTTGCAACAAACGCAACCACTGCCAGAACCATGATGAGGAAGAGAAAGAGTAGAGCTAAAAATGTGACACCTATCTGCTCCATCCTGCCTGGACCTAGCTGGAAACCAGAAGGCAAGGAGATCTGAGGACTGCGGTGCATAGCGCAAGCCTCCTGGAGCCCAGAGCAGGTCAAAGATGGCAGAAACCGGAAGTGTGGGGGAATGCAATAGAGCATGTCGATATGTGCTGGTGAGGGGATGGGGATTCGATAGAGGAAAGGATGGAGTGAATGTGCATATCCTTTTTGGTTTTTCTTCACTTCAGTTGGAGGAAAATTACAAGAGACATTTTAAGATATAATACTGTTTGTGATTAGATGTTTGATGCATATGTCAATTAGAGGCTCTATTATCCACTAGTGTAACATCAAGTGGTGCTCGAATGGGCAACTTGTTCCAGTACTTTATTTTTATCACGCTCATTACTAAAAATTCAATTTCACGTAGGTATAAAATAGAAGCAACAGCCAACACTTTCATTTAGTTCAGAACATGTTGCATGAATTAAGGACAGCCAAAATAGTACAGCCTCTGTGGCTCAGGTACTTCTACCCCAGAGGACCCCAAACTTTGCTGCACACTGATAGCAACTGGGATGTTTAAAAAATGTTAATGCCTAGCTCATAATCCCAGACTTTCTGGTTTAATTGATATGGTATAAAACTTGGCATAGGGATTTTTAAAATAAACTTCTTATTTGAAGTTTTCAGATTTACAGAAAAGTTGTAAAGATAGTAAAGTCCCCATAGACTCCACCGCCAGTCACTCCTATCAACCCACATTAGTATAATGCATTGGTCACAATCGATAAACTGATATATAATTTTTAATTAATGTCCATAATACATTCAATTTTCATTAGTTTTTACTTTATATTCTTTTTCTGTTCCAGAATCCCATCCTGGATACTACATTGCAAGTAGTAGACAAGTCTCCTTAGGCTGCTCTTGGCTATGAGAATTTCTCACACTTTTCTTGTTTTTGATGACCTTCACAGTTTTTACTACTGGTCAGCTATTTTGTACAATGTCCCTCAATTATGATTTGTCTAACTTTTTTCTCATAATTAGATTGTGGTTATATGTTATGTGGTGAGGAAGACAATAGGAGTAAAGCGCCATTCCCATTATTTCATACAAAAAATAAATACTATCAACATGGCTTCCCACTGTGATATTGACCTTGATCACCTGGAAGAGGTAATGTTTATCAGGTTTCACCCCTCAAAGGTACTTTTTTCCCCCTTTCCATACTGTGCTCTTTGGAAGGAAGTCATTAGGCTCAGCCCACACTTAAGGAGTGGGCAGTTATGTTCTACCTCCTTGAGGATGGAGGAGCCACACAAATTACTTGGAATTCTACTGCACAGATCTGTCTTCTTCCCCATTCATGTACTTATTTAATTATTTATTTATATAAGTATAGACATAGATATTTATTTTATATCCTAGATTATAATGCAATGCTGCTTTATTTATTTGTTGTTCAAATTGTTCCAACTTAGGCCATTAGGAACCACTTACATTGGCTTATGTTTCCCTTCGATATGCCCCATAATTGAGAAGGTTTTTTTAAAGCAATTCTTTATTTCATGACACTACAACATGCTCCAGGCTCATTTTGCACATCTTCCTAATAACTAGCCATTTCTCTAGAGCTCCCTAGTTCCTTTTATTGAAACAAATAGTATTAGAAATAAAGATCTGGTGCTAAGTGTGTTCTTGATCCTTAACCTTTTCAACTTATAGAGCAAAATGTGTGTGTGTGTGTGTGTGTGTGTGTGTGTGTCTGTATAGGTAACTTCTAAATGTATGCCTAACTATAAATATTTCTATATATAAACATCTATATCTATAATAATGTAAGTTTGAGTTCACACTGCTGTCTCCAACTCTAATCCATAAGCCCATGGGTCATTCTTGCCTTCTCCCCTTGCTTACCAGTAAGCTCGCATTTCAACAACACACCTGGCCCCCAATATCTGCATTCCACTTACTTAATTGTTCGATTCCAGTATACACGTATAGTGGTTTCAGAATGGCTAGCCCATCCCCCCACAGGAAACTTTATCAAGTAGAATACAGTGCTTACATACAATTCCTTTTCCTTTAGTCTTACAGTTTCCACTCATTTCCAAAGTTAATTAGGTAGCAAATCTTCCCCCAAGTCCTTTTGGTGACTTTTTTTCATAGATTTGTAGCAAAATGTGTTTGTTTTGTCATGTTCTATATTCCACCCTGGATCCCCTGACCTCCTAAATGATTTTTTTTGATTTTTATATACTAAGGCTCACTCCAAGCTGTAAAGTTCTATGGGTTTTGATAAATGCATGGTGTTGAGTATTCACCTTTACAGTATCATCAGAATGGTTTCACCATTTACAAAAAATGTCCTCTGTGTTTCACCTATTCAACCTTCCTCCCTTCCCATACCCCAGTAATTTGGGGTCAGATCCTAGATGTCCTTAGATGCTATGATGAGGAATTTGAATTCATTAGAAAATGAGACATGGCACAATATTAAGTATAGGTTAGAAGAAGGTTGTGTATTAAATGTTGTACAAACGCTGGGGTGAAAGCAAACATTGGTGAATTGTAGGCAAGGAAGATTGGAAGATATTAAAATCCCCAAAGAAGAGATTCTACAGATCTGAACTTAAGTGACGGTGGGAATGGAAACATAGTACCAATTTTTGAAGCCCTAGCATATGCCAGACCCCCTACTGGCTGCTTTGTATATATTATTACACTAAACCTGATAACATGTCATGTCTCTGTGGTAGAATTCATCATCCTGATTGTATACTTGTGGAAACTGAAATTCAAAGATATTAAGTATCTTGCCCAAATTCATATAGCTAATAAATGGTGGGACTGATATCTAGACCCAGAAATTTGGTATATTTTTAAGCTCCTGCCTCATCAACTTTCCTCAACCCATCCTA
This sequence comes from Mirza zaza, assembly GCA_008750895.1. Classification (NCBI taxonomy): domain Eukaryota; kingdom Metazoa; phylum Chordata; class Mammalia; order Primates; family Cheirogaleidae; genus Mirza; species Mirza zaza. Next base: position 19,881 of record VSMD01118894.1, read on the forward strand.
CAGCTCATGTTACAAATTTTGGATTATTCAGAAAACTTATTAAATGAACCTTTCCTCATTTTTCAATTTTGTACCCTCCCTCCCCAACACACAAAAAAAGGAAGAATATTGTGAAAACCCAGGAATTCTCTTTGGGAAACTCACTGCATTCTTGACTTGCAATTAGTTTGCCATCTATTTTCCCCTATCTTTCCCATCTCCTAAAATACAACGAATGTTTCACTATTGTAAGCATTTAATAACTTTCCTTTTCCCACTGGCACCAGAGAACATTAAGGGCATTTTGACATAGTAAAGAAAAGTGCCCTTTGAACTGTCCATAAAGTGAATGCTGCTACTCAAGTGCACATTTTGGTTTTCCTTTTAGACTAGGAACATTTAGTGTTTCTCTGCCAGAGACACATGGATGACCATTTACACTTGAGACATACATGAATGAGCCAGACAATTTTTCTAATGATACTGAATTGAAAAGAAAACTGTACCTTGATTCATGCTTGTAAGTTTATTGCCTCAAAATAAAGATACAAACTTTTAAAGAGAGCATTCTGTGCTTGACAGAAGAGGACTCAAGCTATTCTTTGATGAGCTTTAAAAGAAATCTTTGATTTATTTATTTTTAAACAATAAAATATCAAGGAGTCAAGTATATACCTGTATATTTGAGGCATTTAAAGAAATGATTGCTGTCATTGCAAGGCAACTGGCTAGCCTCTTTTGAGAATCTAAACTAAACTAAAAACAGGAGAACCTGAGGATTTAGAAAGAAAAGCACAGGGACCAAATGAATGCCTTTCCTTCTTCTGTTTATATAATAAATGCACTTATTGTTGCCATGGCAAAAGCCAGTCTGTTTTTCCCCTTCCTCTGTCTCTACCCATTATTATATCGAACACCAGAAAATGTCATATTTCACCATCATCATTCTTGGATCATTATGTTTATCCATCTACTCTGCATTTACCACTGTCTTCTACAATTGTTTTCACACTTGTACTCAGAGAAAAAGTGATTTCAGGTGAGGAAGGTAGCTTCCACTGCAGTTAGAAGAAGGAGGAAGCAAAGAAGGTAGAAAGGAGGTAAGGGGAGGACCTCAGCAGTTATTTAGCTGTGGGGCCTTCCTAACCCTGTAAACCCACCAGATCCCTCAGAAAAAAACTAAACATTTCATTTAAAGCATATCCGACCTTATTGATAAGCTAAATCAACTTTCTAGAGATCTATTTTGGCCTTCTAAACACAGATAGCCATAATAATGGGGCTCATAGTCTTGTTTGTCATTATTAGGCTGAACTCATCAAAACATATCTAAGTAAGCAAAATTAATAATTCTACTATAACATATAGTAACATATTCTACTATAACATAACTATAATAATTCTTCTATAACAATCAAACTCTATAGGGCATATTCTGCCCAATTTATGATGACACATTTTATCAGTAACACACTAACATGTTTTCAGGAGATGGCAATGAAAGTCTTGCAACCACATTGCTCCATTCATTACTTCATTTGTGTATTCAAAAAAAAAACATTTATTAAGAGCATAGTATGTGCTAGGCACTGATTTAACTTGAAATTTTTTTTAAGTAAAACTTTATTCCTACCCCCCCCAAAATTTCATATACCGATCCTGCCATGCAAAAGGCAGTTGAATGAACAAGGTATTTTTCTGTTTAGAAGAGAGAAGACTAAGTTTGAAGAGCTGTCCCTGAGAGGATAGCAAATTTAGGAAAATGCCACAATCAGTAGAAAACATCACTAAGGGTGAGATAAGTGGTCTCATCCTGTTTATCTGTCCTGAGGCTTGAGTGTATAAACAATCAGTTCATAATGTTCTTTCCCTCTCAGTCCCATTCCACCTATCATCAGGGCAAAGGGATGGGCAGCCTGCCTCTCTCTTCATAAATCCTTCAGTTGCAGACCTTGATATTCATGTTAACACAATCTAAAGAACAAAAGTACTATCTGAAAGCTCAGGACAGGAAGGGTTTCTAGCCTTGAACAATCTAAGAAGAGTCCAGCCAAGGAAAAATTTGGATTCTGCCTTCAAATATTTGAACAGTTGTCATATAGAATAAAGAACAGAATAGACTTACGTAAAGTTACAAGAAACCAAATTGAGACAAATGGGTGGATATTATAAGGAAGCTTATATTACAAGCTTTCAAGTATATGTGTGTGTGCATGTGTGTGCGTGTGTGTATACTTTAAAGTCAAGAGCAATACTTTTCAACTTTTAATGTACACATGAATCACTGGAGATCCAGTTGAATGTAGATTATGATTCAGGTCTGGATTAGGGGCTGAGATTGTTTAGTTCTAACAAGATCCCAGGTTGTGCTGATGCTGCTGGTCCTAGGACCACAGCTCAAGTCACACTGCTGTACAGTTATCTGACAATGGGGCTCCTTAGGACATATGGGGTTGCTAGTCACTGTAAGTATTTAAGCAGAAGGAATTCAACAAAAAGAATGTAAGATTGTTAACAATAGGGGAAACTGGGTGAAAGATACATGGAAGCTTTCTATACTATCTTTGCAATTTTTCTTTAGATCCAAAACTGTTCAGAAATAAAAAGTTTTTTAAATACCTGTGATGCACATCATCTGGGGGATGGACACACTTGAAGCTCTGACTTGAGGGGGGAGGGGAGACAAGGGTAATGTATGTAACCTTAACGTTCGTACCCCCATAATATGCTGAAATAAAAAAAATTCTTCTTAAGAAGATAATTATCTTTTAGGGGGAGGATTTTTTATTGTGGATTTTTTTAAAATTGTGGGTTTTTTGGTTTTTTGTTCTTTCAGTCTTCATTTTGTTTTCTTTTTATTTCAGCATATTACGGGGCTACAAATGTTTAGGTTATGTATATTTCCCATGCCCCACCCAAGTCAGAGCTTCAAGTATATCCATACCCCAGATGGGGTGTGCACTGCACACATCAGGTGTGTATATACCCATCTCCTCCTCGCCCCTCCCACCTTCCCGACATCCAATGAATGTTATTACTATATGTGCACTTAAGTTTTGATAAGTAAAAACCAATTTGATGGTGAGTACATGTGGTGTTTGTTTTTCCATTCTTCGGATACTTCACTGAGAATGGGTTCTAGCTCTATCCAGGATAATACAAGAGGTGCTATGTCACCATTGTTTTTTGTGGCTGAATAGAACTCAATGCAATCCCTATTAAAATACCAACATCATTTTTCACAGATGTAGAAAATATAATTCTTCACTTCGTATGGAACCAGAGAAGACCCCGTATAGCAAAATAATCTTAAGCAAAAAGAACAAATTGGGAGGCATCAATTTACCAGATTTCAAGCTATACTAGAAGGCTATAATAACTAAAAAAATGTAATTGACCCATAATGATTGTACATATTTATAAAGTACATGTGATTTTTCAATGTATATATGTACAATGTGTAATGATCAAATCAGGGTAATTGACATATCTATCATCTCAATTATCATTTCTTTGTGTTCAGAACATTCAAAATCCTCTCTTCTAGCTATTTTGAAATATGTAATAAATTGCTAATTATAGTCACCCCTCTGTGCTGTAGAACACTAGAACTTATGCCTCCTATTTAATTGTAATTTTGTCCCCATTAACCAACCTTTCCCTATCTCCCCACCACCACCCCTTTCTCAGCCTCTGGTAACCACTATTCTATTCTCTAATTCCATGAGATCAACTTTTTTGCCTCCCATATATGAGTGAGATCATGCAAAATTTGCTTTTCTATGCCTGATTCGTTTCACTTAACACATGACCTCCAAGTTCATCTGTGTTGTTGCAAATAACAAGACTTCAGGTTTTTTATGGCTGAATAATAATCCAATGTGTATGCCACATTTTCTTTATCCGTTCATCTGCTAGACACTTAGGTTGATTCCATATCTTGGCTATTGTTAATAGTGCTACAGTAAACATGGGTGTACGTATACCTCTTAAACATACTGATTTCATTTCCTTTGGATATATACCCAGTAGTGGGATTGCTGGAGAAAATGGTATTTCTATTTTTAATATTTTAAGGAATCTCCATACTGTTTTCCATAATGGCTGTACTCGTTTACATGCCCACCAACAGTGTGTTAAGGGTTCCATTTTCTCTACATCCTTGCCAACAATTTGTTGTCTTTTGTCGTTTGGATAATAGCCATTCCAATAGGAGTAAGGTGATATGTCATTGTGGTTTTGATTTACATCTCCCTGATGATTACTGATATTAGCAATTTTTCATATATCTGTTGGCCATTTGTAAGTCTTTTTTTGAGAAATGTCTATTTAGGTCTTTTGCCCATTTATTAATTGGGTTATTTATTTTTGCTATTGAGTTGTTTGAGTTCCTTATATATTCTGGATATTAACCCCTTATCAGATGTATAGCTTACAAATATTTTTTTTCCATTTTGAAGGTTGTCCCTTCACTCTGCTGATTGTTTTTTGCTGTGCAGAAACTTTTTAGTTTGATATAATTCCATTTTTCTATCTTTGCTTTTGTTACCTGTGTTTTTGAGGTCTTATCCATAAAATATTTGCCTAGACAAATGTCCTGAAGCATTTCCCCTATGTTTTCTTCTAGTAGTTTCATAGTTTCAAGTCTCACATTTAAGTCTTTGATACATTTTGAGATAATTACCTTTTTAGCAAAAAATAAAAGTGTTCCACTGTGATTTTGGAATGATAGTCCCAAGGCATGATAGATAGAGACTAGAGAAAGATAATCAGAGGACTACATTTGGAAGGACTTGGACATTTCAAGAGCCACCTAGTAAAAGGAGACTAGGGGTCCAGAAATGATCAATAAAGGAAACAGAAAGAAATCAGTGATATGGCAGGAGACCGTGGAAATTGAGAGAGAAGTCAGTCCCCCAAATATCTCCAATGACTAAAAGAGCTTAAGAACAGTATGCCCCAAATCTAATTTAAAGTCTTCTGCACCATTATGATATAAGATAATCTCTACTTTTGTGCTACCTTTTTCTTCATTAAATATCTCTTATAAACAACTGCCTCAAGTGGTATTCTTGAGAAATAAAGGAAAATATGTTTCTTTGAGGTACATGTTAGTTGGAGGTCAGAGAACAGCCACAAGAGGCAAAATGCAGGTCAGAAAAAGAATTTTAAAGAGCCAGAAATCAGAACAAGAGGTCTTTATAAAAGACATAAGTGCTCCAAGAACCTTAGAGATGGGGGCAGAGATAATGGCTTTCCCTAAATCTGAAGGACCTGTGTGGCAGGTAAAATACAATTCAGTGAGGCTATTATGTAAAGGGACACATTACTGGTAGTGTGTAAATGCATGGGCTTATTTTCAAACAGGAATTGTGAAAGTATTTTCCACATGCAATTTTATGAGTATAAAATGTTAAACTCCAGTTCACGTTGACCACTTCAAACAAAAGGAAGTTGCAATTTATTTGTTGCCATCTTAGTTGAAAAAATAATATGCCAGCACAGAAACTTCCTTTCAATTATGTGTCCCTGGCTTGCTGCCTTCTTAAAATAAATAAAGCAGCACTGTCCCACCTCCCAGAACAAAAACAACAGCACCATGTAATAGTTAAGCCAAAAAGCAAAACCTCCAAAGCAGACGTAATCAACTCCTTATGCCAACTCCTAACTCTGTTGACTTTAATCTATCTCCCTTGCTTACATAAGTGGAAATGTTTTCAAGATGTGCACTATTTCATTGATGACAGAATCTATGTCTGTTAACAGAATAGGGTTCCTGTGGAGAGCACATTAGATTAGAACACAGGGAAAGCCAGGGTCAATTTTAATTCCCAAAACAATTATTGATTACACCAGGCAGTTTGATAAAGGATAAAAGTCAGCAACACAGCCCTCAAGAAACTCTTGGTTTGATACACAAGGTAAAACAAGCAAACAAATGGCTGTTTAAAAATGTAAAAAAAAAAAAATGGGTTCTGGAGATTGGTTGCACAACAATGTGAATATATTTAACACTATTGAACTGTGTACTTGAAAATGGTTAAGATGGTAAATTTTATGTTATGTGTATTTCACCACAATTATGAACTTTAAAAGTTTTCTAATGAAAAATAAATACATAACTAAAGATAATTGGTTGACCATACCGTCCATTTGAAGAAAAGAGAGGGAAAGGTTGGCATTGGTTCAGCACCAGGCAAGACTGGATTCTGGAGTATGGAGCAAAAGCAGGATCTTATCCAAGGATATCCACTTTAGAAAAAAAAAATGGAGAAGTTATTTCAAAATCCACTATGGATAATCAATTAACAAATGCTAAGAGAACAGGTAGAAAAACCAAAAGCAGAATTGGCATGGAGGTGCCAAGAAAACTGGACAGAGATGGGCAATGGACAGGCAGTACAGGAGTACGGGAAGAATTGACAGACTACAAGAGCATGCCAGAAATAAGAGAAAGGACGGAAGCTATGTCCAATGACTGCTTAGGGCATCTCTAGCTCCCTCCCTAGGTTGTTAGGTAACCAATTTAGGACGTGTAGGGACAGAGGCAGGATAGCCAGATGATAAGATCTGACGCTGGAAAACAAACTGCAAAGATCTACCAAAATGGAAGGAGGAGGAAGATCAGCTTCATGGAAGAAGTGACGGTTAAAGTGAGATTAAAAAGATGGAGGAATTTTAACATATGAGATGGAGAAAAAAGTATTTCTATATGATAAGAACAATATAACCATTGAAACTAGGAAAGACCAGGGATTATGGTAATGTATACCTAGCAGCTGCATTTATCTAAAATGCAGGAAAATTGGGACAATAATGCAGGTTAACCCTAGAAAGAAGACTAGGGCCTCACTATTGGGATATCTTAGGCCACAATGAAGCATTAAATAAAATTAATCTGACAATAGTGTTTTTAATGGATTGAAGCAGGGAGAGAGAATACATAAAAGACCTATTGGAAGGCTTTTTCAGTGACTCAGGTAAGATTATGCCCAACATGAGGTTTCACCTTGGTTATTGCTAGTATTCCCAGCTATTAAAACCTAGTAGTACTAATTAGTACCTGGTAGGTGGATAATAAATGTTTGTTGAATTAATAAATTAATGCATAATAAAGAAACATTTAATGAAAGAAATAAAAGAGCTAAGATAATGATAATGATAATGGAAAATGAGGAACAAGTAGAAAAAACATTGTTGAGATTAAATCAATATGATTTAATATTGTATTAGAAGTGGAGAAAGAATATATGACTTTGAAGTTTGGAGCCTGGGTGCTTTGGAGATGGAGGAGGGACAATAATGAGTTTTTCACCCCCACTTGTACATAGAAAATGTTTTTTTTATTGTTAATCTTTCTCATTGGAGGTCTAAGCTATGGTGGAGCTTGGTAAATACAGTACAGGAAGAGCACAATAAACAAATAATTGACATGAAATTGAATTTACAAATTATCTAGCTATACTTTTTGGAATGGTTGGAAACACTGTTCTTAGTTAACTCCTAAAAAGTTCCTAAGCACCTTGGATGCTTCTATGATTCAATAGCTTAGGTCCAACTCAGTTTTTCTCAGCAGAAAATACAAAATGAAAAAAAGCCAATTAAGCAGAAAAGCTGCCCGATAGCCCATCTCACAATTTTAGAAGCAATCCATTTTACTTTAAGTACTCCTAACAGATACCTTCTAAAAGGCAAGGATACTGGTAAAAACGAAACTCAATGTTCCCGGCTCACAATGTTTCTATCTCTGCCCTGATGGATGGTAAAATAATCAAGATGATCTACATACTCCCTGCCCTAATATCTGGCTATTTGCTAAAACAGATGTTTGCTTTTTACACCATACATATCTTGAGCTTTTCCTGGGCATAAAATCATGGGAGAAAGGGCTCTCTCCTAGAAGGCAAAATCTTAAGAGAGTAAATCACATTGAAATCACATTGATAAATCTGACCACACTTCTCTTTGAAATCTTAAACTAAAGCACAGGTAAAGGATGATGATATTTGGCTCCCTTAATAGTCGCTTAGCAATAATGAGATATATAGTAAGATATAACTAAGAAATCTCATTTCTTTTTCAGAGTATGTAAGCACATAAGATTCTTCTGAAGTTTTACAAGCTAGGCACAAATAGACGCAGATCTGTTAGCTGGAAATGGGGCCTCTTCTTAGAGATCTTTAATCCCCTTGATACATTCTGCACATATAAAAAAATAACTGTCTGGACTATTTACCATAAGGAGATTTTAAGTATATGATAAACATTAATCACTTCCCATCTGAACTAGCAGGAGCAAATTCTCAAGGCAAGGGTGATCTCTCTGCTAGCAACAAGGACTTAGTAGGGATGTAGTAAGGAAATGAAAGCACATTACACAACTATACATACAAATGTATATTGCTCAGCCAACAGTTTTCATTTTGGAGTTGTAATCTTGCAGTCAAGATCCAACCCAAGATCCATCCAACCCTCTGCTTTCCAAGTAACATTCTCTCCTGTTATTAAAAATCTACAGGCATCCAGATTTCTCAGCCCTCCCTGTGAGTTTGATCCAATGTTCCACAAACATGATAAATTATTTACACTTCTGAAATCATCTACATAGTCACAGTCCTAATTCTTAGTTTAAATCTGAGGAAACTCAATAGGAAAGCTTGGAAGACACTTCCACAAGTCATCCAAGAGGGTGGAGACCAAAATACACGCATTTCAGCTTCAAAGGCACAACAGCTGGCTGCTAACAACTTTTCTTAGGTCCAAGGACAAAAATACACAGGGGAGGCCATTTTCAATAAAATGGGTAAAAGGGATGAAAAATTATTGTGGAATTATTTGAGGTCTTAAAACACCTTGTGCATCTTGAGGAGCTACCATTTTTAGTATCTCTTTGCTCTAAATACCATTCCTGCCACAGCCCAGACTGAACCACTCTGACTGAAAAGGGAAAAGTTCAGAAAACCCTCGGTGAATTAGGGAAAACAGACTTCACACCAAGAAAACAGAAACTTAAGAAGCACGAGGGAATTTGCTTTCGCAGAGAAAAAAAAAAAAAAAAGCCTGGGATAATCCTCATAAGGAAATTCATATTATCCCCAGGACAGGGCTGTACATAAATTGTGTTACTACTGTCAGATTTTTAAGATTTTTTTAAACTAACATCAGGACTACCCAAAAAATGTACTACGCTCTTATAAAATGCTTCCCTTAATCTTCTACTTTGCAAGTTGTTTTCTACATTTCTCTTTGGGGACGTGGACAGCAAATCCCCCAGTAATGAAAACAACAGTAGGAGCTATCATCTATTGAGCACTTAACTAGGTGCCAGGGACTTGCTAAGTATCTTATAGACATTAAGTCTTTTAAACCTCACAGCAATTACTATAATTTGTTAGTATTTACCACTTTTAAAAATAAGACACTGAGGCTCAAAGAAATGAAAAGAATTGCAGAAATGTTATGTAGCTGAAAGTACCAGAACTAGGATTCAAATCCCTGATCTTAGTATTATACTATTTCCACTGCTAATGAAAATGGAGGATGCACCAAGTATAAACTCAGCTTATTGCCCCAGCATTTGGGCTATGAAAAAAAAAAATGTGCCATCTTTATCATGTCCCCTCTCATGTCTCTGAAACTAAACCCACAGGTGATAGGAACTAGAGGAGTCCCATACAAATTGGAATTGCAGAAAAGTAGCTTGAAGATGAGGGTTTGAATGTTGGTTAATTTGGTTCCCATAAAGAATGGGCTGGAGGAGATGAATTAAAAGCCCAATGAAAAGACAAGTTTAATTTTCAGTTCTATTCAAGATACATAATTAGAGACTAAAAGCCTCAAGACCAGCTTATCTGCTGGTCTGTAAATTTCATGTTTATTTATTAAAATGGCATCACCTCTTCCTTATTGTTGGATTCTGGTAGAACTCTGTTTTTCTCTAGCTGTGCATATATATTTAGATACAAATGTATATGAAATATGTACATAGATAAGTCTGTATAAAATCACACATAACACTCTAGTATCTAATATTTATTTATTACACCTTCGACAACCCAGAATCTAGGAGGGAAACAGACAGTAGGCAAAATGTTCTCTCTGCACTCAAAATAGATATGGTAAACATCATGTACTTAGAGCACTGCATCATCCTCCCCCGTGCCCACCCTCAGAGCTTACGAACTTTTATTTCACTCATCATTGCTCATGAGCTTGGTATTTGGTAACCTGCTTGTTTTTTCATTCCACTGCCGATCAGAAGTAGATAGAAAGAAAAGATTATTAGAGATGCCGGTCCTCAGCAGTCCCCCAAAATGACAATTAACAGACATATAATAAAACTATAAAAAGTACATTCACAGAGAGTACTTGCTTAATATATTGCTGTTGAATGAAAGGGTGAATGAGCAAACTTTTCAAAAAACCTATTATACAACTGGTTTAACAGCAAGCAGTTCATGTGAAAAGGCCTGGGTGCTTTAGTTGTCTGTGTGCAGAATACGCGTCAAGAATTAGTGCTATATTAGGCTGAATAAACTGTTTTATTCAGTGGTAGTTTGATTGCAAGGAACAGAATTTACCTAGACAACCTTCAAGAAAGGGGTGTGTGTGTGTGTGTGTCTGTCTGTCTATTCCTGTCTGTCTGTCTGTCTGTCTCCTTCAAGGTAGGACAGTGATTATTGTAGGGATTCAGAGATCTCACAGACATGAAGAACAGCGGACCCTCATGGACACTGGAGCCATGTGCTGGGAAGCTACTGGGTACCTGGGCAGCCATGCGGTCCACCTCATTTCCTCCCTGGGGCTATGTGTCTCTCATCTGTGTTGCCCTTGGTTCTGCTAGAAACTCTGGCCTCCATGAGGCTGTTAACTAGTCATGTCCTCACTTTCAGCCTCAGCATTGTATATTTCAGCTCATTTCCCCAGAGATAGGTCTTAATTCCAAATTCCCAGGAAAGAAATTTAATTGGGCCAGATTAAATCAGATATTTACGCTTAGTCCAACCAGTTGTAGCCAAGTGTGGCAGAGTCAATGTTATATCGATTACTGCCTAGAGCAGCCATTCAGCATTTATTCATTCAATCACCTGTTTAGCTGTTTACATATAATATGTGGTCCCTCACCAATGGCACTCACATTTGAGAAGAGTGAATGGTCAGTCACATTTTAGGCTTCACATGTCAAAGAAATAGGATGCTTTATTTCAGTCACTTTAGTGTAGAAAAAATTTATTCAGTCATTCAACAAAAAATATAACCTACTATATTTCCTACACTATGCTAGGTGCTAGGGTTATATTAGAGCCCAAAATGACAACCAGTTCCTTCCTAATGAAGGCAATTTGATTGCTGTCTTCAAATTTTAAAGGTTTGCCATGTATAAAATATATATTTTATTCCATGCTGCTTGGAAGAAGGCAGAATTCAGATCAGAGAATGGAAGCTACATAAAGGAAGATAGAAGAATGTACTATCTGACCATTATTGGAGTCCAGAAATGAAGTGAAAAATCCCAGGAGATAGTGCCTCCTTCCCCAACTGTGGCAAGTGGTGATAACGATCACGAATACTGTCAAAGTGATTCCGGTATGGGAGAAAACGTTTAACTAAGGCATTTGCTAAAGTCTCTTTTAATTCTAAGATCCAAAATGCAGCTTCAGAGAATGGAGTTCAGAAGCATGATAACCCCATCTGAAACTCCAGTTTACATCAGAAAGAGGGCTTTCCAACAGGCTTAATTACGTCATTCCCCATCCTCGTTCTTCTTGGAACTCTCTGTGCAGCCGACATTGTAGAAATGTTCAAAGAGACCCACGGTGGCTCCAAAAGAACATTTTTATAAGCAATGTTGAGGGCTGACTATACAAATTGATAATAGAAGCACTATAGGATCTGTTATGACTAATCTGTTTTTAGAACAGTAATGAAAAATGACACAAATTCTAGCAGAAAGGGAAATAGGCTGACCTCTCTGACTGTGTTGTATGTGTGTCTGCATGTGATGGCAATAAGGCATTTATGTAAGCAACCTTGAAGATCATCTGTATCCTAACACCTGAATAAGATGCAATGCTCTCTATGGCAACAGAGGGATGCAATAACCCCAGGAGTTTTAAATGCACGTTAGAGCCCACCAGAGGGCTAAGGGTTTGAGTCCTGTCTCCCTCGTCTCTACTCTATGCTTTGTTTCTCATTTGTAAAATGGATATAATCAAAGCATCTACATCATGATTAAAGGAGAAAATAATACATATAAGGCACTTAACCCAGTGCAGTGCCTGCCCCATAGTGAGCACTCAAGATAGTTTTGTTATAAATTCACATAATAATGAACTGCTCTACTGAATTTTCTCACAATTTTTCCCTGTTTTACAAATGAAGAAATGTTTTATGGGTGAAGAAATAGAGACTTAAGAGAAGTTAAGTGAATTGTTAAGTCAAATAATGAGTGTTAAGTCTGGAATTTGAACCCAGGTAGCTTTAATCCAAGAATTTAAACCTGAATAATTTCCAACTACTGAATATAGCTCTACTTCAAGTGTATTCTCTCTGCCTGGCATCTTTAATATCAGGCCTCTGTCTGCATTTCAGTCACATGAAAGGAACATGAATTTAGTTGTCTGAAAGATGGTTCGTTTCACTGACCTAATAGCAGATTTGCTTATAAATATATGCAGTATTGTGATTAATACTTTTAGAATAGAAGTCATAGCAGTACCCTAGAACAATCCAACCTATTCTTTGGTCCTTTTCTTCAAAAGAAGCACAAAAATTTTAGATTCTGGTAAATCACAATAAAGGATGCATTTGATAATCTAATGTTTGCTCTGAAATTGACCTAAACAAGTCTTGACCTCATTAGTCTGGAACAAAATTTAATTTCTTTGGGTGTGAAACAACCTTCCTTTCCCATCAGCTATTATTGAAGCCAAAGGTTTTTCAGTTGCATACAGCATTCAAGATTCTGATCTAATGGATATTTGTCTCACCCAAACTCCTCCTGCACCTTCAATGTCCTTTATTACCATTTTTTCGTAGTTCATATTGACAAAGCTCAGTGTTATGGTGTTCTCTCTGTACGGTCCACAATTGAATAGGATAAATATTGACCAGAACATAGGAAAACCTTGGCAGTACGACAACACTGACTTGGAAGCAAATCGTCAGTTTAAAAAGAAGTGTGTGATAAGTAAATAAATTTGTAATGGCCAGACACAGTGCCTGTAAACCCAACACTTTGGGAGGCAAAGATGGGAAGATCACTTAAGGTCAGGAGTAAGAGACCAGCCTGAGCAACATGGCAAGACTCTGTCTCTACAAAAAAATTAAAAAATTAGCTGGGCTTACAGTGAGGCCACTGCACTCCAGCCTGGGTGATCAGGCCACTGCACTCCAGCCTGGGTGACAGAGAGTGACTGTGTCACTAAAATAAATACATAAATGTTTTAAAAACAAGAGGAGGTATGTGTATATAACAAAAAGCCCACATGGATGTTAGTAAACTAGATTTAAAAATCTAGAAATAAAATATTTTGTCAGTGTGAATATATTGGATAAGCACTTATAAAGAATTTCCTGTGTTCCTTGATCAACAATATGTATTAAGCTCCTACTATAGGCCAGGTACTATCTAGGAACTAGGAGTATAGCAATGACTAAGACAGAAGTCCCAATTTTCATAGAGCTCATAGTCTAGTGGAGGGATACAGACACACAATTAAAAATATGTAAGGCAGTGGTAAAGGTTCTAAAGATAAATGAAACAGGGAAGGGGACAGTGACAGGTATGGGGGTGGCTTTTCAGATAAAGTGATCAGAGAAATTGTCTTTAAGAGGGTACCTTTCAGCAGGCACTGGCATGGACAGAGCCTTGTGGTTATCTTGAGGAAGAACATTGTAATAAGAGAGAATGGCAAATGTAAAGGAGTAGCTGAGAAACACCAAAGAATAAGGATGGCAAGAGGGGAGAGCAGCAAGAGATGAGGTTAGAGAAGTAATGGTGGCCCCAATTATATAGGTCCTCATAGGGCATTTTAAGGACTTTGAATTTATGGTTAAGTGGCCCTTAATAGTTGATATTCATGGGCTGATGCCACCCAGGCCTAGGGTTGCTGTGACACCACAACTCCCTCAGAAGCTTAGTAAACTAGCCTGTAATCCTAGCACTCTGGGAGGCCAAGGCAAGAGGGTTGCTTGAGGTCAGGAGTTCGAGACCAGGCTTAGCAAGAGCAAGACCTCTGTCTCTACAAAAAAACAGAAAAAATTAGAAAAATTAGCCAGGCACAGTGGCACCTGTAGTCCCAGCTGCTCAGGAGTCTGAGGCTGACTGGCTTGAGCCCAGGAATTTGAGGTTGTTGTGACCTATAATGACCCCACTGCACTCTAGCCTGGGGAACAGAGTGAGACTCTTGTCTCAAAAACAAAAAGGAAAAAAAACTTAGTAAACTTAGACTTTATTCCTTCAGGTTAATTCCATGTTGAGACTGGTTGAGTGACCAGTTTTTTGTAACATCAGGCTCTACTTTTTGTCCGTCTATGGGTATGAAATGGTATCCCGTAGTTTTAATTTGCGTTTCCAAGATTACTAATAAATTTCAGAACATTTTCGTGGTATTATTTGTCTTTTTCTTATTGATTTATAGAAATATCGTATATTCTGAATACTGATTATTTAATTATGTGCCTGCTACACACACACACGTGTATATGTATAACATTCTGTAAGTCTTTGCTTTTTGCTATGTCTACAGTGTCTCCTGATGAACAGAAGTTCTTAATTAATGTGGTCAAATTTATCAGTCTTTCTCTTTACGGTTTGTGCTCTTTGTGTTTTGTTTAAGTGACATTTCTTTCTCCCAAGTCACAGATATTCCCTTACACTTTTTTCTAAAAGTTTTAGAATTTTACCCTCGATATGTACATTTTTAATACACATGGACTTGATATTTATGTTCACTGGGAAGCACAGATCCAGTTCCACTTTTTCCATGCAGGTAACTAATGGTCTCAACTGATCTCAGCCCCACTTGTTGGCCACTCCATCTTCCCACTAGTTTTCAGCAGTGCTGTATCTGCTACCTATCAAATTTTTTATGCTCCACTGGTCTCTTGTTCCCTTAGTCTTTATACTAGTCACTCACTTATTTAATATAGCTTTACAATAAGATTTGCTTCTTCTTTTTCAGGACAATTTTGGTCATTCTTGGACCCTTGGTCTTTCAGGTTTTGTCATGTCAAGTTTTCAAGTACAACACAGATTATTTTTAGTTTTTTATTTTAATGTCATTGAATATATTATTCCATTTGAATAGATATAACATCTCAAGATATTAGTCTACAAATTCATAAATATGGTATATCTTCTATCAATTCTGGTATTTTGAATATATTTTAATAAATTTAACAATTGTCTCCATAAAGATCTTTACTTTTTCAGATTATTCCCAGGGGTGTGTTTGTGTGTGTGTGTGTGTGTGTAAAATTGCTATTATAAATTGAATTGTAACTTTTTATTTCAACTCTTTTTGAGTTTTGTTGCTGTTGTATAGAAATATGATATTTTTGTATATTGATTTCTATCCAACATTTATCTAACTTCTTAATCAATTTTAGTATTATATCTTTAGTTTGTTGTAGGTTTTCCTATATTAAATCATCATATAAATTCCTAATAATGAAAATTTCCTCCCTTTCCTTCTAATTCTTACACTCTTCTTTTTCTTGTTATTTTGTTTTAGGGTTTTTGTTTTGACTTAAGGAGATTTTATTGTGTTTTCTGGTAACATCAACAAATTACCTGAAACATAATGTGTCTGAAGTTGTATCACTGAATATTGTTTGCTATAGGTTTGGGGGGAATACCCTTTAACAGGTTATGAAAATTCCTTTTATTTCTAGTTTTACATAAGTTTTCTTTCCCCAATCATGAACAGATACTTAATTTTTTCAAAAATGTTTCCTCCATACATTGAGATAATAAAACTGTTTTCTCTTCTAATCTTTTATTATGCTGAATTTTATTAACAGACTTTTCCAAAGTTGAAGTACATTTATATACCTGAAATAAATTGAACTTGATTATAATGTATTAATGTCTTATATACATTGCCAAAATTATTTTTAAATAATATACTGTTTTGAATTATTGTACCCATGCTTTAAAGATTTATTCACTTTACTTCTAGAATGAAATGACTTGGACAACTTTTTCCTATCTTTTATTTTCTGGAACAAAAATAATATAGGGATTTTCTATTCTTGGAAAATGTGTTTGAACTCACCTGTAAAACCAACAAGGTCTCCTTACATTTAGAAGTAGGGGAGCAAAAGCTGTGGGTGGATAACCATGTTATGTTTTTGATGTATTTAATTTTCTATTTCACCTTTAGGCTGTTTATTTTTTCCAGAAATCCACTTTTCTAGACTGTTACGGGAAGAACTATGTTCCCAGAAAATTCACAGGTTGAAGGCCTACCCCCTAGTTCCTCAGACTGTGACTGTTTAGAGATACAGCCTTCAACGAGGTGATTAAATTAAAATGAGGCTGCTGGGGGGGGGGTTGGTGCTAATCCTCTCTGATTAGTGTTCTTATAAGAGGAAATTTGACATACACAAAAATTTGACAGCTGGGTGAGGACACAGTAGGAAGGAAGTCCCCTCCCAAGCCAAGAAGAGAGGCCTCAGAAGAAATCAAAACTGCCAACACCTTGATCTTGGATTTCCATCACCCAGAACTGTAAGAAAATAAACTTTTGTTGTTTAAGCCACTTAGTCTGTGGTATTTCGTTACGTCAACACTAACAAACTCATACACACCTACACATTTATTGAAATATAAGCTAGTTGTTCAAAAACATTCTTTTTTTTCTTTCCTTTTTTTATTGTGTACTTTGCTTATTCAGACCTTTTTTTTTTTATCAGCCTTGCTGGAGGTTTCTCTGTGTTACTAAGAATAAACCAGACAGACTTCCTGGTTCAGATTTTAGTTCTGCCATTACTAGTTGTATAAACTTTGACAAGTGGCCGGGTGCGGTGGTTCATGCCTGTAATCCTAGCACTCTGGGAAGCCTAGGTGGGCTGATTGCTCTAGGTCAGGAGTTCGAAACCAACCTGAGCAAGAGCAAGACCGAGTCCCTACTATAAATAGAAAGAAATTAATTGGCCAACTAATATATATAGAAAAAATTAGCCGGGCATGGTGGCACATGCCTGTAGTCCCAGCTACTTGGAAGGCTGAGGCAGCAGGATCGCTTGAGCCCAGGAGTTTGAGGTTGCTGTGAGCT
>VSMD01118896.1:0-20940 GCA_008750895.1 Mirza zaza
CTGCCCAAAGGATGGCATCCAACCCCATTAACCTTCCCATCACTGTCTTCCATACCCGTGTCCAACCGACTTGTCCAGATTTCTCTCCCAGGACAAACCGCCCACACCAGCCACACATCCCTCTGTGTACAGGCCTGAACTCAGCCTCTGGTTTGCTACCTTCACGGCTTTGTGCTCAAGATTTTGCCCCACCTGGAATGTTCACTTCTCTCAGCAAACCCTAAAAACACTTCCTGTATTCGTTATTTGGCGATCATGATTTGCAATTTTCTATTGGTGAGAATTGTTCACGAGCTTTTCACACACAAGCAAGCAACTCTTCTCCTGGGAAAAAAAACTACATTTTACATTTCTCTCTGCCCTTTACGGCATGCAGCACACTGTCTGGCTTAACTAATGTTTGTTGCTTAAAGACAACACCATGAAAAGGAAGGTGTGTCGCTGCAGCCTGGGCAACACCTTAGAGCAGCACGGCTGGCGGTGCAAGGTCCTCAAAAGTAAGAAACAACACACTGTCCGCAGCATAATCCACAGAAATAGTAAAAGCTACAAGACTGATACTAAGTAAAGAAGAACTCCTTACTCATCTTGAAACATATGGATTCTGCTTGAATCCTTCATCTCACTGCCATTGTAAAACTCTTACGTGCAGAGCACTCAAAAAATTTCAATATCAGAAACACTTTGAACTACCTAATGGTTTCCTGTGTTTGCTTTTGTATTCCAGGAAAAGGGTCTGAAACAATTTAACAGAAAACATTCGTACCATACGTTCTAAGAATAAATTTACTTCCTAGTTATACACAGTGATTCATTAAACTTTAATAATAATATTTTTGTTTCTATTAAAGACTAAGAACCTTTCATTACATAGTGCCTTCTTTGTGTTCCAAACATCAGTGGATTCTAATTTCATTTTGACACCTGGCTACCTGGCTGAAATAAATGGCGTGCCTTGTGCTGTTTTTAATTTTTCTTGCTCTATACGGCCAGGAGGCCATGTGCCTTTCGGTGTCTCTGTAGGAGTGCTGAGAGATTTGTGGTCCCAGAGCAGCCTGCTCTGTCCAGGTCAGCTAAGAGGTACCACCGGTGGTTCATTTACCTTGGTTAAGTGGATCTGAATCTTATTCTTAGCATCTGCAGTCTCAGCAATGCGACTGGTGAAAGCCAAGTTCACTTTGTTGAACTGATTCCACATCTCGTTGGCAGTCACAACCAAGAGGTTTTCGATGTCATCTCTTAACTTTGCAGAGGCAGCCCGCTCACTCTGGCAGCGGAGAACATTATCGTCTGTAAATTTGGCCCACGACTCAGGCACTGTGATCCTGAAAAAGGGAAGCAGAGCCAGACAAGGGTGACAATGATGAATCACCCTGGACAGTCACTAGGCAACTGTTCATCCTGTGAAAGAGAAACCCTCAAGTCACAGATCCGAGTTTCGCTGCATAAAATGTAAATATCAGAGCAAAGCTTATTTAAGTTTTTCTTAATTGTTTCTTATTTTACTGCTAACCAATTTCCTATAAATCCAAAGCATAAACTAACTCTTCTGCCAGTTTTGGGGGGAGGGTACGTGGGAAGGACTAATGAAGAGAATGGTTGTGTTCACTGCAAATGTGTCACGCCAGCCCAAACAATAAGCATATGAAGAAATATTCACCTCAGGAGTAATCAAAGAAGTACTAATGAAAATAACAACATACTAAGAAACTTTTATCAGAACAGCAAAGAGTAAAGAGAATAATTTGCAGTGCTGACAAGCATGTTTAGAAAAAGATTCTCTCATATCCTGCAGGTGACAACGTGGAATTGGTCCAAACTTGCTAGAGGGTAAAAAGGCAACAGAACCCAGAAATGCCACTTCTAGAAATTTATTCTAAGGAAATAATGTTCCGAAAGATGTATTACATATGTAAGGATATTCACTTCAGCAATATTTATGCCAATCTCTGAAAAATTAGAAACAACTTAAATGTTCAAAAGTTAATTTAAAAGTTCATTATGGTACATTCAAAAAAATCCATGTAATGCATGGAAACTTAGAGAAGAATATTTCACAGTGTTAGTGAAAATTAGACAGGCTATACAAACAATGTGTGTGTGATACTATTATTTAAAAATACAAGTCCGGATCTGTATTGTGGAAGAAGGCTGCAAGGAGCAGCGGCAAATTGTTAATTAACTTTGGGGTTTCTAGACAGCAGGCTTACAGGGAGCATCTGCTTGCTTGTGGGTAGGCGATATTAACTAAGACTCCTACTGCTGGCTGGAGGTGCTCACTCAGGCCCCGATGACCAAAACACCATTATAGATACTCTGTACCCTGACAGTCCATAAGCGACGGTTAAGAATTCATGCCGGAAACAGAGGAGGCCTTTTAGAGGGCTAAGTGGTCCGAGTGTGTGGTCTGATCCCAGCCTACCTCCCATCCTCCAAGGAGGAGAAGAAAACACTTCCAGGTCATCTCGAGCCAAGTAAGAGGCGTTTCGTGGGACCCACATAGGACATAGGGCCGGACTCTGATTCACACCTAAAGAATCTAACAGTCCAAGTTGGTAGCGGGCACTGTGCTTCTCACAGGAGAGCCACGGGAGGGGGCCGCCTTGGGGGTAAACAGCCCTGCGGGAGGAAATCCACTTGGGAGGCGCTTTAAAAGTAGGAGGGGACGTGAGTGTCAGAAGGAGGACAGAGAGCTTTTTGATGAAAATACTCTACATCTCGACTGTGGTTGTGATTACATAGGCAAACGCATTTGTCAAACCCTGCAGAAATGTACATTTAAACTGTGTACATTTTGTTGTATGTGAATTTCACCTCAACCAAGTTGTCTTTTTTAAAGGGAGTGGCTGGGAAAGACCACGGGCCCTGCCCAAGACTGCATCCAGGGCACTGGCAAAGAAACCACTGACGGGTTTCTTTGAGCAAGCAGAGGTGAGCATGGCATTAGGCTGTCTTCCGCCTGCCTCCTGCAGAGCGCACGGCACCTGTACACCGGCAACACGTGACTTTCTTTGTGCTTGTCTGTGTTTTTTTACATTTACTCCATCGAGCAGGGTTATTTTCATAGTTAGAAAAATAAACAACAAATATTCTGTTACAAAAGATTGTGGGATGCAGTTGTCAAGGCCTGACCACAGAACTCCCTTATTTATTGAAGACGTGACCAAACCTAGGTGTCCCTCACCTTCTGACGTCATACCACACTTTCCGTTTTAACCTGTAAGCTGTGTCCCTTTGAAAGAAGAGAGAAAAGAATTAAATATCATCAAAATCATAGAAGTGGTGTGTGCTGACTTACGTCGCATCGACCTTCTCCACTCCACGGAACAAGCTGACGCCTTCTGAAGTGTTGCGCAGGTGTTGGCATTTGTCGTCGATCCGGTAGGCCGTCTGTTTATCACTCAGGTCTTTCTCCAGCTCGTGCTGGGAAGCTCTGTTAGCTCTGCAACAACACAGAGTGGGGACATGGAGCTTCACACTCTGGTAACAATTTCCTACAAGGATGTGCGATCACCCTTTTATGTCGGGACCCTCTCTAGTTGCTCTCGGAATCTCCAACCCTTAACACAACGCTCAACTCCTCAGTCAAAAGGAGCAGTATCTGGAGGTGTCCATTCATTTGAGTTATTAGAACCCTACTGCTGCCCTGGGCACACTCCCCTTCCGTGGGCGGGGGTACCAGTGGGGAGGGGAGGTGTAGACAAACAGCAGTTGGGGATCTGAAGCCCAGCTGAGCCCATCATCCTAACACACACAGACTCTTCCAGAAAGGATGCTGGTTCAAAGTAATCTGTCCATTCTTTCAGTACAATTCCCCAAGAAAATTTGAGGCCTTCATAGCTGAGCCTTCCTCTATCCATTGGTGACCTCAGCTTATGGTCATGCTAGGGCTGAGAAGTTTGCCAAGAGATATAAACCAAGGGTCAAAATTTATCTCCAGGCCAGGAGTGCGAGAGTGCTTGACAAGAGATCGGGAATCAGTGGCCCACCCAAGCCCATGCCCTCTTGCAGCCACCCTGCTGGAAGGAAGAAGCCTTGCTGAGCTCTGAGATACATGGTCTTGCCTGCCCTGCCAGGCAGAGAGGGAACCTGAAGCTCACTACCAAAGAGACATACCCCAGGGCAGGCACAGGTGACAGGTGAGCCACATCTTCACTCACAGAATAGTTCATGTAACAAACAATTATTGAATGTTTCCTATATGCCAGGCATGCACCGTGGACATCCCATACCTGGGATGCATCAATGGACAAAATAAACATCTCTTCTCTAAGGAGCTGGCATTCCACTGGGTGACAGACAGGGAGACAGCACTCATCATGAACAGGCAATTTGTGTGATTAGGAGAAAAAGGGTCCAAGAGTGTGAGTGATGATTTTAAATAGGATGGCCAAGGCTAGGTCTCCCCAGGTGACACTGAGCAAAGGCTTGAGAAGCGGGGGATTGGGTTATGTAGGGCAGGAGGACATTGGCAGGAGGCAGATTTTCCTTCAAGTAAAATTGGAGACCACTGAGTTACAGTTTAAAAGAATCATTCTGTGCAGGGCTAAGAGCAGGCTGCAGGGGGCAGGGAGGCCCGTTGGAGGCCACTGCGGTCACTTGGGTGAGAGGTGATGGCAGCTTGGACCAGGGGCAGTCAAGGAGGTGGGAAGTGTGCAGGTTCTGGACGTAGTCTAAAGACAGACCCAGAGACTCCCCTGTGAGATGGGAGGAAAAGGAGCGTGAGTGGAGTCACTGGACTACTGGGATTCCACCCGCCTGGGGGAGGCTGTGGGAGGGGAGGCAGTTAGCACTGAGCGTTCACTGACCATCCACATGGAGGTACCAAGGAGGTTGCCGGAAATGGGCAGAGAGTTCTAGGCTAGAAGTAAAGTTGGGAGTCATTCGCATAAAATAGTATTTGGCAAAGCAGGACAACTGAATGACCTTAATCATTACTGTCTTCTTGGCACCTAAACATGGTCTTGGCAGACTGGAGCCACTCGGGAAAGATGGCATTGAACTGGACGAGCTAATTCTCCCTGCAGGTTTCCTTCAACTCAGCCTGTGCCTTCCAGCAAATCACTTGACCTGCCAGAGCTAAATTTTTTTGCTTGTAAAGTGGAAAGGAGGGTAGCCACATGCAAGTGGTCTGCATTTTGTGAATTCTTGAACAGTGCACATGTGCACAGGCTGGGAAATAGGAAAGCTGCCTCCCTGGCTCCTTGCATGTTCAGTCTCTTGCCTTGGGTGATTATGTTGAAACTCCGGGACTACAAAGCCCTTCTCCTTTGTGGTCTGGAACCAAGACGCCCCACAAGCTTCCCCTATTGGGCTGATACCCCCGAGTTGGCCTCAGGATCCTGGGGGAAGGCATGTGAGGCAGCGCTCCCCTAGCCTGTCTTACAGCCCAAGACCAGAAGAACCTTGGCTGCCATGTTGGTGCCTAATAAGACTCTGTTTTCAGATGGGATCCAAACTGAGGGCTTCACTGTTCCTTCTAAAACAAGTACAGCTGAAAAACTGTCCCTGTCACCTTCGTTAGACAGAGCACAGGGGCTCCCCATGAATCCTGGACAAGCCATCTCAGGAAACAAGGTATGTTTGCTCACTGTGTATTAAAGGAAAGCCAAGCTCCTTAAAGGATCACCCGCAAAGAGGACATGCAAGAGCACACACACTGAGAGAACACACGCAGGGCAAGTGCACATGCAGTGAGAGTGCACACAGTGAGGGTACACACGCAGTGAGAGTACACACATGCAGTGAGAATACACACACGGTGAGAGTACACACACGCAGTGAGAGTACACACACAGTGAGAGTACACATGCAGGGAGAGTACACACATTCAGTGAGAGTACACACACTCAGTGAGAGTACACACACAGTGAGAGTACACACACAGTAAGAGTACACACGCAGTGAGAGTACACACACAGTAAGAGTACACACGCAGTGAGAGTACACACACAGTAAGAGTACACACGCAGTGAGAGTACACATGCAGTGAGAGCACACACGCAGTGAGAGTACACACGCAGTCAGAGCACACACGCAGTGGGAGTACACACGCAGTGAGAGCACAGACACACAGTGAGAGTACACATGCAGTGAGAGTACACACACAGAGTGAGGATACACACACACAGTGAGAGTACACACACACAGTGAGAGTACACACACACTGTGAGAGAGCACACACAGTGAGAGTGCACACATGCAGTGAGAGTACACACACAGTGAGAGTGCACACACTCATGAGAGTACACACACAGTGAGAGTGCACACACTCAGTGAGAGTACACACACAGTGAGATTACACACACACAATGAGAGCACACACACAGTGAGATTACACACACAGTGAGATTACACACACACAATGAGAGCACACACACAGTGAGAGTACACACACAGTGAGAGCACACAAGTGAGAGCACACACACAGTGAGAGCACACAAGTGAGAGCACACACAGTGCAAGAACACGAACCCAGATAGAACTTCCTGCAAAACCTGCAGTACAGTCAGTAATGGGGCCATTTGCAGTGGGGACCAATATGAGGATGTGGCTATTCCAGGATGGAACTATTCAGGCCAAGAAGAGCCAAGGACACAAAAGATGGGCAGCAGATTTAGATTATGAAATAAAATGAGGATTAGGACTGGACCAGAGAAGACAGAACAGAAACAATTCTCTGAACCACCCTAAACTGTGTTTCTGCAATTTCTGTGGAACAGAAGCCAGAAGTTACTATCAGAACTGCATTGCCCTGTACAACCGCACAATCGACCACACCACACAGTCATCCACAGCTGATCTTCTGCCTGTGCTCACCAATGTCGGAGCTAACCCTTCTAGCCGCAGCTCAGAGCACCCCGCACAGGGACCTCACTAACCTTCGCAGTGGTGACCTTGGCGCTCAGGGCAGGCAAGCTAAGCGAGCAGTGCCGACTCTTCCGCGACACTCGCTCCTCTGGGGGCATCGCAGCTGCCTCTGACAATATCAGTGTAAGTGTAACCGTCTCTTCTTTTGGGTGGCATGTTTGATATTCCTTCATTCTAGACCATAATCAAATGAACATTGATCTCTCTACTCATGTTAGGCAACAGGCGTGGCCAGTACTTTTTTTTAAGCTGACAGCTGTTGTGATTGCTCAGGACCTTCCTGTGCTTATTATTCTTGCTCTCCCCACCCACCCCACCGCCACTGCCATAGATGCTAGGTACCTACTGCTTCAACAAAGAGAGCCAGTGCTCTTGAGTGATGTGCATTCTGCAGGGGAATGGGAGGCGCAAACGGTCACGGTGCAGCGGTGCAGGGACCACTGCGAGGCTGCAGTAAAGGGAGGCTGGCGTTTAAGAAGGTGTGAAAACAAACACATAAGTGAGCCACGACTCGTTACTCTTCCAACAGCGAGAGCTGAACACATACAAGTCAGTCTCTCTTCAAGGGATAAAAGTCTTCTGAGCTCAAAGAAATCTTATCCATACCTTGCCTGAGGGCAGAAATCCTCTCCACAGCATCTCAGAATTATCTCCTTAAATCATCATTTAGAGCAAGCCCTCCAAGGGCCCGTCCTAGCCTTTGAATACAAACACGTGTGTGCGCCCACATGTGTGTATGTGCCGCGTGCACCCTTGTAAAAGCTAAGTGAAATCTGAAAAGAAGGCGTGAAAGTAAAGTTCAATGATAGATTTTAGATCACAGAGAGGTAAAGCTCTTACGCAAGTTGAGCGATAGCCTTATCCAGGTGTAGCTTCATTCTTTCTTGACAACACAGAATAGTATCAAGTTCCTGTTCAATTGAAAAATAAAACACGTTAACGTTTTCATTATTGAGGACAACATCCAAAGTCAGCAATGTAACAAAACATCAATGAAGGAAAACTTTGTTTCTTAGAAACTGTGAATTTAAACAAGAAATCAATTTTACATCCATTATTTATCTGTATTTCCCACGATATTACAATCTAAACATTAGACTGAGATGCTATAGGGAAATTATTAATATATTATGGAATAAGTTTGGAAATGGTTAAAATTTTAGGTGTTTTCTCTTTTTATATCTTTATTCTTAAAAAAATAAAAAGGACCAAAATTCTGGTAATGTGCAAAGTCGAATTTAAATGCATGGATTCTTCTACAATAGGTATCCTTCCAAGACTAAGCAAATGAGGGAGAAAAAGAGCATACAAAGGAGCTTGTCTCTGGCAGGGCATGTGCCCTCCAATAGACAGCTTGCCGGTCCACACACGGAGGCTGACCTCCACCATGGGAGGTCAGCGCCACCCCCAGCACCCCTGTCCTGTTTGTGTCCCGCAGCCTGAGCCCATCCATGTGCAAACACCTGTGCTAGCCAGGCCTCTCCACTGGACCACACATGTGGCCTTTTGATGCTGCTAGGATGGACACACTATTACATAGCATGTGTTATATCGGAAATTTTTAAATCAACATTTATTTCTCTTTGAAATTCCTATTCCTATTAGAAAGTGTAGGAACTCGAAATGGCACCAAGAAGATATTTAAAAAGTGCACATAATAATTGTTGTCATTTTCTTAGGCAAAAAGTGATCATACTGTACATACTGCTTTGTGGCATTTTAAATGTGAACATTTTCCCATGACATTATTAGGCACCACCACATAGTGTTTCTTTTTCCAAAGTTTTGACAAGTACAGCTCTGAATGATGGCTATAAAATGATTACCTGGGCATCACTGTTAAACCCAGATGCTTCTCCCAGCAGGCTAAAGCTTTATAGGGGGTCCTATTTATCCGTGTTAACTGAATCTTTTTGTTTGAGGAAAGTGGGTAAACTGCCACAATCCAACAGGTGGAACAGACTACTCATATCAGACTTTGAAAATCAAACTGAGTCTGGATTGAATCTAAGGAAAGGCGAATATCACAGATGGGCACAAGCATTCTAGCTCGCTATACAATGCTTTTTAATGATGGAATCATCAATAAATATTCTCGTATTCACACTTATTCCTGATTTGTTGAGCAGAAGCGTTTGCTTTCATTAGAGATGTGCATTCTCAGCATTTGTTCCTGAGGCTGTGAGAGATGATTGATCAGCTGCCCTTTCCGACATGGCTGGTCGTAAGAAGCCTCCGGTCTCACCGCCTGCTTAGAGGCAGAAACCTAGGTGAGGACGGCAGGGCCCACCCAAACACTCCTGCTGTGCTGGTAGCAGGTTTGGTTCAATCCTGGCTCAGAGCGAACCCTCCTGGGCTGCACTGGGCTGAAATACTGAAATGTCTCTCTAGTGGCAGGTCTGACATCTCCAGAACCCATCGCTTGCACATTCTCAACAAACCTCTGAAACTGGAGCGTTTTTGTTTTCTGCTTCTGCTACATGAAGGAAGGAAAAGCCCTTGTGGGAAGGAAACTGGCCAACTGGGGCCAGGCCTAGAGGCTCAGCCTGAGTTCTGAGCAGCAGCCCCAGCCTGAAGCACGGCGAGAAGCCAGGCCAGGCTGCTGTGAGATGACTCTGCAGGTTCATTTGGCCCCAAAGTCCAAGGAGGTAGCGTGGTCTGGGAGTGCTAAGAGCACAGTACCATGATTCATTCCCCAACAGAAGCTGCTCTGTAAGAATTTGTTGAATATCACTGATTGACTGTAGTAGTCAAAGAATTCATGAGAATGTATTCACTGCACCTGTGTTTTTCAAAAGTAGACCTTTTAATGCTACTTCTTTTCTTTGCTAATGCACATTTAGTTATTCTAAAAATTGGGTAAAAAAAAGTAAAACATATGCTAATATCACTGCCTTGAGTAAGCTACAGGATACATTCACTACTTGAATAAATTGGCAAGGAGCGCACCCCCCCTCAAATTCAGGAACCGTTACTCTAACTGCATATTCGTTTCTGAAATACAGTGCCCTCTGCTACTGACCTAGAAGGTATAAACCCTAATGCAGAGGTTCTTGTTTTTAAAAACAGCTTTATTGACATATAATTCACATACTACTTAATTCACCTACTTAAAGTGTACAGTTCTGTGGTTTTTAATATATTCACAGTTATATAACCATCACCAGAACCAAATTTAGGACATTTCATTACCTTCCTAAGAAACCGTGCACCCCTGAGCTGTCACCCCTAATTTGCGCTCCCCCAAGCCTCCCTTTCATAGGCAACCACTACTCTACTTTTCGTCTCTAAAGATTTCCCTACTATGGAAATTTCACGTAAATGGAATCATACAATACATGGTCCTTTGTGACTGGCTTCTGTCACTTAGCATAATGTTTTCAAGGTTCATTCATGATGTAGCATGTATCAGCACGTCATTTCTTTTTATGGCTAAATAATCTTCTATCATACTGCATTTTCTTTATCCATTCATCAATTGATAGACATTTGGTTGTTTCTACTTTTTGGCTGTTAATAAATGTTGCAATAAATATTCATGTACACCTTTTTATTTGCATATGTTCTCTTTACTCTTGGGTAGACAGATAAGTAGGAGAGGAATTACCATATCATATAGTAACTATGTTTAACCATTTCCAAAGTAGCTGCACCATTTTACCTTCCTACCAGCAGCGTATGAGGGTTCTAATTCCTCCACATTTTCACCAACATTCGTTATTTTCTGTATTTTTTATTGTAGCCATCCTAGTTGATGTGAAGTCATATTTCATTGCAATTTTTGTTTACATTTTGATGATTGTTGATATTGAGCATTTTTCATATGCTTATTGGCCATTTGTATATCCACCTTGGATAACTGTCTAAGATCCTTTGCCCATTGTTTAATTATTTATCTTTTGAAAAAAATTTAACAGTTATTTATATATAAGATACAAGTCCCTTATCAGATACCTGATTTGCAAAGATTTTTCATTTTCTCAATAATGTTCTTTGAAATACCAAATTTTTAATTTTGATGATGTCCAATTTATCTGTTTTTTCTTTTGTTGTTTGTGCTTTTGATGTCACATGTAAGAAACTATTGCCTGCTCCAATGTCACAAATATTTATGCCTTTTTAAAAGACTTTTACAGTTTTAGCTCTTACATTTAAGTCTTCGATCTATTTTGACTTAATTTTCTTATATGTTGTGATGTAGGGATCCAACTTCATTCTTTCACATGTGGATATCCAATTGTTCAAGCACCACTTGTTGAAGAGACTATTCTTTTCCCATTGAATTGCCTTGGCACCGTTCTCGAAGATCAGTTGATGGTAAATACAAGGATTTATTTCTTAGCTCTCAAATTATGTCTATCTTCATGTGAGTACTACACTGTCAAACCTATTGAAGCTATGCAGTAAGTTTTGAAATCAGGAAGTGTGAGACCTCCAACTTTCTTCTTTTTCAATACTGGTTTGGCTATTTTGTATCTTTTGAATTTCCATATGGATTTTAGGATCACTCTGTCAATTTCTATAAGAAGTCAACCAGGATTGTAATAGGAATCATGTTGAGTCTATGACTCAAGTTGGGAAGTACTGCCATCTTAACACAATGAAGTCTTCCCATCCACAAATATGGTATGTCCATTTATTTAGATCATCTTTCATTTCTTTCAATAATATTTTATATATTTGAGGCATTGGTTCTTAACTCTGCCTGTTCATAAGGTTATTTGGGACATGTCTTTAAAATATTAATGCCTAGTCCTCACTCCAGATTTCAATTAGAATCTCTGGATGTGGGGCCCAGTCATTGACATTTTTAAAACCCTTGCCAGGTGATTCCAATGTGCAGCCACTACAAAAATAATGGCAACATCACAGGTAGCCAAGTTTCAAGCAAATCTCTTGGAAATACCATAGTGTGCTTGTAGACAAACTGATGAAGGTAAGCTGTTAGAACTGGATTGTAATTTACTTCATACAGAATATCTCAGGGTCAGTGAGAACAAAAGGCCAAGGGACAGATAATGGTAAATTCCTACCTATTTAGGATGACAAAGTAGATGACAGATTATTTTAAGACTTGTGAGATTCAGCAGAGGCTGAGAAAGAAGAAACACAGGAGTGGGGACCCGTCATTGCAAAACTATTTCATGCAGCTTGTAGAGACAGTGGCTTTTACAGAGTAGATTGCATCAGCTCTCTGCACAGCCCGCCAAAGCTTTTCTGAGTGTATTATTTCAACTTGGATTTCTCTCAGTAGAGGAAAGGAAGGAGCAAAGAAAAAACTGGTTATCATCCTTAATGTGATGAGTCACTGAGCAAATTTAAAGAAATGTTAAAGGGGATGATGATGGCGGGAAAGCCCAGCTGCTACCTCGTCAGATATAGTTTCTCACCGAGGACCAAACAGAGGCAAAGGGGGACCCCTGCCAAGATGGTTCGGGATGGAGAATGGATTTGCCCCAGCAGAAGTTCTGATTCAGACAGGGAAATGAGGCTGAGAGGTGAGGAGGAAGCCAGAGAGCAGGAGGCTGTAGTGGATTTTCTCCTTTAGGAATCAGGGAGCTGGGGGAGAGTTTTCAGCAGAAGGAAGAAACTGGTGACAGTGATCCAAGGGAAACTCAGCAAAGGGAAAGTGTTGGGAATTTCACATTAACAAGCCATAAAGAAGAGCTGGCAACTGATAAAAGGGTCCAGGAGACCATGTCCGGCAAGCCCAGCCACAGAGCTGAGAGACCGTTGGTACCATCCCTGGAAGAAGGTGGGTGATAGAGTAGGCAGGCGCCAAGGCAGAAGGAAAGTTCCCTTTTAGGCCTCATGAATATGAGCCCAAAAAAAAAGAGTTACCAAAATAAAAAATGTTTGATAAGCACTTAGGGATGCAGAACTAATGCTTCATAAAGTGTCTGGGCGGAAGAAAAAAATTGTGAAGGGCCTCAACCACATGACAGCTGAAATCTTAAGAAATAGGAGAAATCTGTGGTAACAAGTCTAGGAAGTGAAGGTCAGAGAAATTAGCACCAAATCAAATTGACTTGGCAGGAGGGGACCAGTGAGAGCACCAGTAGGGTAGTGTGGATACAACTGGACGTTTCTGGATGGCAACTGGGCTATGTATTGAAAGCTTTCCAAACGCATATAGCCTTTGTCCCATCAGTTACATTTCCTGAAATATATTCTAAGGAAATAATCAGAAGTACCTACAATTATCAGTAATAATATTTTCGTACACTGAAGTGTTATTAAAGTAGAAAAAAGAAAGAGGGGTGAAATAGAGAAACCACCTAACTATATGGCAAGAGAAGATTGACTTAAAAAATTATAGCACCTTTATATTGAGTTACACTATAACCATTAAAAGATCATGTCTTAAAAAATCTAATGATATGGAAAATTACCCCAATATAACTTTAAATGAATAAAGCACTTTTCAAATTCATAAATACAGTAAGATTCTAATCTTGAAGACATGTCTGTGTATCACTGCATGAGTTGGGTGGTATCTAAGCATGATTAATAAAAAGACTGAAATACTCCAAAATTAATTAGTGATTAGTGATTAGAAATTAGGGATTTCTGTCTAATAGAGCTTTGAGTGATTTTTATCTTTCTTTATTCTTTTTTTACATTTTTGAAATTCCCAATAAAAATGTTACTTTTATAACTAATAAACATGTATCTTTGCTAAATGTTATAAATATTTGTTATATGTTATAAATATATAAATACAAATATATAAATATATAATTATAATATATAAATGTAATATAAATATAATTATGTAAATATATAAATATGAATATATAAATGTTATGAATATTATAAATATGATAACTCTTTACTTATAACTGGTTTTTCTGTTTGTTTTAGAGACAAGTTCTCATTCTTGCTCAGGCTGGTCTCAAACTCCTGACCTCAAGTTATCCTCCTGCCTCGGACTCCCAGAGTGCTAGGATTACAGGTATGAGCCAACAGGCCCCGCCTATAAGTGGTTTTATGTGATATCATTTTTTATTTCTACATATTAAACACATGTTGACAACTCAGCTTCTTATCACTGCAGCATTTCCCCCATAGCTACCGTCAGCAGTTCTTTTTCAGCTTCATCATGAACTAAATCGATTCCCATTCTCTTCTCTCGGTGAAACAGACATTCTCGGGCTACCTACAGATACACAAATGAGAGGAAGCACTAATATAACTGGTTATAATCAGTGATTAGCAGTTCTAATAACTGGTTTCAAAAATAAGTCAATAGATATTCCCAACACCAACTTTTCAAACCATTCTCTAGAAATCTAGCCTGAAATGGACTGTGACAACTAAGTAGATCTCTGCTATTAATGCTAGTTAAAGAAAGGTAAAGCGTTATCTCTTCAAAACATTTGAAAATATTCCTAATTTGGAAAGTTGACTAAGTGAAGCAGATGGCATCTACTTGATCCCCACAAATTAGCAACTCAGAACACTACTTTGGCATTAGTTTCTCAAAGAGAAATAGTTCAGTAACGTGAAACATAGTCTTCAAGATATTATTTCTAAACATTTTCTACTGAGAAGAGTGAGGAAGAAATGAATGATTATCTTCAAAGACATCAAAATATTTGAGTAGCCAAAAATCCAAGTGATTATTTTTAAAGTGCCATTTATTGTTTTCCCAATTATAAAAATAATGTCTTTATTTACAAAAGAGGAAAAAATATAGAAAAGTATAAAATATGATTTAGTTATTCTCCTGTTACTGTTTTGTTTTTTTAAACAAAATGCAGGTTATAATGTACCTACAATTTTATATTATGCTTTTTAGGACTGACATTAAATAGTAAACCCAAGTCATGAAATATTCTTTGAGACAAAGTATGTTAATGACTCCAATGGAAAACAGCTTAGATTGCTAATAATAAATTATGTATGAAAGAACACTATGTAGTAGTTAAAATGCTTTTTTCAAAGACCATTTCATGACATAGGACTACTATAGAATGTTAAATTTTTTAAAAGCATATAATATCATGAATAAAATCTATGAGTGAATCTCCAATTTTTTAATGGTATAATTTACATTTACTAGAAGAAGAATTAATGGGTCAAGGGAAGCTCTGATTATTTTAATATATATTACTAAATTGCTTTCCCAAGAAATTTCCACTAATGCACACTCCCACTAGTAATATAGGAAAGTGCCCATTTTCTCCTGTCTTGTCAACCCTAGATGTTTTAAGTTTTCATTATTACAAGTTTGATAGGCCAAAGATGGTTACCTCACTGATTTTATTTGGATTTTATTACTAATCAGCTTCAACATTTCCCCCTTATATCCCTTCATCAGATGTATTTTCTCTTTTGAAGCTTATCTGTTTATGTAACTAACTCTAATTTTAATCAGGACCTTCTGATACTGTATTGACAGTAAATATCAAACACACAATAACACACATCTGGACAAAAACTGCAGAAAAAAGTCAAATTAGAACCATCTCATTGAAAGTAGTCAACACTGAAAGGGGTACTAAGAGAAGAAATTGAGTCCTCTCTGAAAGTTAAGTAAGAGGGTTAGTGGCTATCACATTATGGATACTTTCAATCTTTGAACACCTGGGGGCAGGGCAGGGGGTAGGCTGTAGAAGAAACCAATTAATCCTCAGAATGAGCCGAGGCTCAGGGAGGCATCAGAAGACCTGATTCTAAGCCACAATTCTTGACAGACTAATTCAAAAAGACATCATTAGCATCCTATCACCCTTTCTCAGAACTTCTGGGAGCTGTGTGTATCTGTATGTGCCTGTGCTCAGTGGCGGCGGGGTGGGGGGTTAACGACAGACAGTGACAGTGTACAGGGACCACCAACCAACTCCATGGTAACATGGCTACTGGCCTGACCTCAGTCTCATTCCTCTGTTTAATCAAATGCATTCCATCTCCTAAGATGGTCTCATGTGATCATTTCACTGTGCCTCGAGATGGAATCATAACACATACACAGGAGGCATTTCATGATACAGAGTAAAAGAATAAAGTTTTTTCTCAAATATTGTTTATCTTAATCTAGGGATAGCAGTGATCAAGCAGCCTATTTAAGAGGTAAGAAGATGGCATTTTCATTGTAAAAACTGTGTGTCCTACTGATGTCTCTTTAATTAGCCATCTTTGCTTTGCATTTAGAATTATTCCCTAAAGTGGTTGTTCTATACAGCATGTAAAAAATGGCAGTGGTTTTACCATTACTGAAACTAGTTACTGATTCATTGATAGGGGCTGGGCTCCTACAGTTGAAGCAAAACATAATTCAATATACAAATAACCTCAGTGGGTTCTCATAATAACAACACGGTGCTTTTTATCCTAAGGTCTTATATTTACCTGAAGGGGGGCTTCCATCTCCACCATAGCCCTCTCTAATCTTTTCTTCGCATCAGTAAGGGCATTTGTCTCTCCAATCATTTGATCCAACTCATGGATGATTTCAGTTTTCCAAAATCCTATGTCATTGACACGTTCCCCCAGATTTTGCGTGCTGTCTGTCTGGGTTTTTCTTATCTGTAGATATTTGTCTTCAATCAGGCGAGATGTATCCACTCTTAGTCTCTCTGAATTATGCCGGGAAGTGTTGGATTCTTGATAGTTGACTAAATTGGACCTGTACCAGTCATCAGGGGTGTATCTTGTGAAGAGAGAGGTTCTATTGGAGACAAAGGGGGGGATGGTGCTCTCGGTCACCCTCTGTGATCTGGTGCAGTACGGACCCAAGGTCGGCAAGTTGGAGGCTACTTTGTAGTATGTGCTCGGTCTCCAAGGAAGGCTCAAGCTATAGGTGAGATTGGAGTGGGGAAATCGGTTCCTATAGCTAGATGTTATGGTACCGATGGCTGGTAGATAGTTGTTTGGTGTTGGTCTAGGGTGGGCATAAGTTGCCATTAAAGTAGAGGCTAAACACTCCATGATACCCAAACACGATTCATAAATCTCTCCTGTTCTAAAAAAAGTTAAAAAAGACAGTCACATAAATTAAACTCTAGTGAAACACACAAATAAATGCCACATCTGACTTAGCATCAGTTGCAGCGGTCCTAAACACATTAGTTGTTTGTTCTAATTTACATGTTTTATCCATGTTTACCAGTGATAATATATTTCAAAAATATTTTTTCATTTGTATCTCTAAATTGTATTAAAATAGCATTTCTTAGATTGCCCATTTGAATTTTTTTAATGCTTTAGAAGGCAGTACTGGAAGAAATTTATAGCTATAAATGCTTACATTTAAAAAATGAGAAGGACTCTTTCATGTAGAGCTATACAAAAGTAATATTGTCAAAACAAATATTGTTATAACAAATTCAAATTAAGAGCCTGACCTATGCATTTTAACAAATGAAGATTCACATCTTGGCCCTGCTATTACTCACTTTGTGACACTGGGCAAATTACTTAACCTCTCTGTGCCTCAGGTGCCTCATCTATAAATAATAGGGACAATAATAGGACTTCCTTCTTTGGCCTGTTACAGCAGTCTGAGCAGCAGTAGGCAATTGCTCGGCAGACCCCTGCCCACCAAGTTATCCTAAATAAACACACACTCTAGGTAACAAGGCGTGCCTGGTATGCAAACACAGCTCAAGGCAAGCACTG
This sequence comes from Mirza zaza, assembly GCA_008750895.1. Lineage (NCBI taxonomy): Eukaryota > Metazoa > Chordata > Mammalia > Primates > Cheirogaleidae > Mirza > Mirza zaza. The sequence goes on from VSMD01118896.1 coordinate 17,494, forward strand.
GGCCTCTTTTCCTGGCAACGCGCCACCTCTAGGCACCTCTAATATAGAAATTTTAGGGCAGCAACAGGGTTATAAGGATTAAGAAAATGCTAAGTGTTTACAATGCTTAGCACAGAGTTGGGCAAGTAGTAAGTACTCAGCATGTTAGCCTTTTCAATCAGTGGTCCCCAATCTTTTTGACACTGCGGACCAGTTTCATGGAAGACAATTTTTTCACAGACCGGGAGCTCAGGCGGCGACACCAGCAGAGAGACTGGGAGCAGCTGTAAATACAGGTGAACTCCCTCATTCACTGCTCTCCTCCAGCTGTGCAGCCCTCCGGGTTCCTACATTTCACTGAAGACAATTTTTCCACCGATGGCGGGGCTCTGGGGTGGGCGGGTAGCGGGAGCTCAGGCAGTGAGTAGAGGCCTGGTTCCTAAGAGGCCACAGACCCCCCGTACCGGGCCACTGCAGTTTTAAATTACTAATGCAGAGGAGTATATAAAGTAAAAGGTAAATATCCTTTCTCTCCCCAAAAGTAAACTCCTCAGAAGCAGCCTCGGTGAATAGTTCATTAAAAGTTACACCTTTCCAGATTTTTCCTATTCATATGCCAACATATGTATTCTTTATATACTATATACATCTACCTATATAACATTTATATATATATATATAACTTTATAATATAAAAACTGAATTATCCTAATCATTGTATATATCACTCTGGATCATGCTTTAACTTAATATATTTTTTGGACCCCTCACCATTAGAACATATAGACCCACTTCATTCTTTTTACCAGTTCCACTGTCTAGAACTTTTGGTCATTATTATTCCAGAAAGCCAAGAATGCCACAAACTAGAACATAATTTTCAGCATTTAAATATCATTCTGTTTTGCGCTTAATGTCTATGGCCCTGCTTACTGAAAAGGAAAAATAAAATTAGATCCTATTCTATGCACCGTTCAGGAAAAAAAAAAAAAGTCCTTTAATGATTGATTAAATAGCTATGCTTTGAGGCCTTTGGTGCCCAAACCATAAAATAATATGTTTGTAGAATTGTGTTCAAGTCAAAATCCACTCAGACCACAGGATGAAATACCTGCCTATGGCCCTATCGGCCTGTGTGACCCCAGCTCTCTGCCTGTTTCCCAAATTCTTCCTTCTTACGGGCCCAAAACGCCTTATACTGGCCAAGCTTAAAGAGTGACAGTGAAAAAGAAAGCCTTAGCTACCACTTGCAGTTCTTCACTCCAGTTTGAAATTTAAACAAACTATTTCAAACCTCGAAGCAAAGTAACTTGAGGCCTTAGGGCCCTTATAATTACCTTTAGTTCAAATCCCTTCCCCACGTCAGATCTATAAATAATCTAGTTTTCTTCTAGCGAGAAGCTCGAGTATGGATGGGCCACTCCTACTTGGCTTTGCTTAATTCTTGACAATAAGAGATCCAAACACCCAATGGCTCACGTGGTCCTTCCACCATGGAATTCCAAGTGTAGAATGCCAAATGAGGTTTCCCAACACCTGTTATGTTGGCATTGTGAAACACTGCAACCCCAGTTTCCCAAATATTGAACTATGAATCATCTGCTTCGAGGGGTGATATGTAAAGATGCAGAGGTTGATAAGCCAGATGAGATATGTGTACTGAGATAAATCAACACAGTTTGTAAAAGTACCTAGTGGTTTATTTTTTAATTAGGGATAGGATATAGCTTAGAATCTTAGGCACCAAAGGCCTCAAAGCATAGCTATTTAAATAATCATTAAAGGACTTTTTTTTTTCCTGAATAGTGCATAGAATAGGATCTAATTTTATTTTTCCTTTTCAGTAAGCAGGGCCATAGACATTAAGCACAAAACAATGATATTTAAATGCTGAAAATTATGTCCTAGTTTGTGGCATTCTTGGCTTTCTGGAATAATAATGACCAAAAGTTCCAGACAGTAGAACTAGAATCTGAAGCATAAAGCTCAGTTGTTTAGACATACTGAAGTAGAGCTCCTCATGTACGGAGTTAAGTTTCATATGATGACACAACATTTTACAGCCACAACTAAAGTTTGGCTCCAGCCAGCCATCTTGTAAGTTATTCGGGAAGACTGAATAAAAGCCATCACAAGGGGATATTTCACCAAAGTATTCCACTGTCGTGTACTTTTGGCCAATATAGGTCAAGAAAACCAAGAGTGACATGGCCTCATAAATACTTAAAAACTCAAAATACATTTCTGCCTCCAATCATAATAGACTAATAATAACTAGACTTAGCTCCTTACATTTAAAGATCTAGACAAAATATCTAAAAGAACTGTTTTCAGACATCGGCAAACAGACAGCACCTGACTCTGGTCCCTGAGAGAAGAGAAAGGAGTAAGGTGAGCTCTCAGACTGGCCTGGCGTTGTGGCTGGAGGCAATTTCCAGACGGGGGCTGGGGGTACAGATAAAAACCAAATACAGCCTGGCAGCCTTGGTGAGTTGAGAAAGTGGTCAGAATTTGGGGAGGCTGACACAGCTAGATGTAAGGACTCTGAAATAAAGTGAGCTATGCAGAAATATAGCTCCAGAAATCTACGTAGGGAGCTTTGTGAGTCTTTGCTGAGTAGTAGGCTGCACACACATCCAGGGACACTCCACAAACCTTGGCAAAAAGTGGTGTCACAGCTGTTAGCCAAACAATTTCTAGAACTCGCAGAGGGTAAACACACATCACGAATTCAGACTAACCAGACTGGAGACATTGCTGACCACCTAGAGCACCCAAGGGAGACCCCGAGAAGCCACACATCAGAGGCATGACCTGACTATCCCTGGGGTGAAGGCAATGAAGACTCACCCTCTCAAAACTTGAAAATAACCCTCAAAGAGATCAAACCAATTCACACATAACTGCCTGATATCCTCAAGACACTCAAATATGTAACATCACAATTGTCTAGCACCCAGTCAAAAACTACCAGAAATACCAAGAAGCAGGAAAATGGGACCATAAAGAAAAATCAGTCAATGGAAGCAAGCCTAGAAATGGCAGAGATGATGGAACTAGTGGACTATGTACAAGTATTTAATATAAGAACATAATGAAGAGAGAAATGGAAGATTTAAAAAGAACCAAATGGAACTTTAGGGATAAAACATACAATATATGCTTGCAAAATTTCACCACATGGGATTAACAGCATATTAAAAATTGGACAAGTACAGATTAGTGAGCTAAAATCGAACTGAATTGAAAACATAGAGATTTTCTTTAAAAAAAGAAATGAAAAGTACCTCAGTAATCTATGGTCTATTATCATGTATTTGCAGTGTAATAAAGAAAAGGGAAAGGGACAAAAATATTTGAAGAAATGGCTATTTTCCAAATTTGATGAAAACTATAAATCCCTAGGTCCAAGAAACTCCACAAACTCCAAGAAGATAAACACACACACACACACACACACACACACAC
>VSMD01118908.1:0-105381 GCA_008750895.1 Mirza zaza
GTCTCACTTTGTTGCCCAGGCTAGAGTGAGTGCCGTGGCGTCAGCCTAGCTCACAGCAACCTCAAACTCCTGGGCTCAAGCAATCCTGCTGCCTCAGCCTCCCAAGTAGCTGGGACTACAGGCATGCGCCACCATGCCCGGCTAATTTTTTCTATATATATTAGTTGGCCAATTAATTTCTTTCTATTTTTTTATAGTAGAGATGGGGTCTCGCTCTTGCTCAGGCTGGTCTCGAACTCCTGAGCTCAAACGATCTGCCCACCTCGGCCTCCCAGAGAGCTAGGATTACAGGCGTGAGCCACCGCGCCCGGCCAGCCTGGCTAATTTTTATATATATATTTTTTAGTTGTCCAGCTAATTTCTTTCTATTTTTTAGTAGAGACGGGGTTTCACTCTTGCTCAGGCTGGTCTCGAACTCCTGAGCTCAAACAATCCTCCCGCCTTGGCCTCCCAGAGTGCTAAGATTACAGGCGTAAGCCACCATGCCTGACCTAATTTTTCTATTTTTTGTAGAGATGGCATCTTGTTATGTTGCTCAGGTTGGTCTCCAACTCCTGGCCTCAAGTCATCCTCCTGTCTCAGCCTCCCAAAGTGCTAAGATTAGAGGCGTGAGCCACTGTACTCAGCCTACTTCGCCTTTTCTTAAGGGGCTGAGTTTCTCTGTGCTTCCATCTCAGGTTTACTGAGGAAGAGAGAACCAGGTCCTACTTGGCTGTCTTAGCTTTCTGAGTCCCCATCTTCTGAAGTAGTCTATTTTATTCTCTTTCTGAATCTAGCCTCAGTTTCCTGGTGTATAAAATAGACAGAACAACCTATCTTGTTGAGTAGGGTGGTGTGGTGTGAGTAGTTCTGCAGTGTCGAGGAGGCTATTGCTAGCCAGAATATATGCATGGTAACTGAATTACCTTTGTCCGTTCTTAATGGGGTCTGCACTCTTGGACTTTGGTGAGTTTGTTTCTGCATTAGTATTGCTTGTGGTGATCTCTTGGAGATTAAGTTCAACAACAGGTTGCTCCTACTGTATGCCAGGGTCTGTCTGTTAAAAGGTACTAGGGATATAAAGATAAATATGACTTAGTTTCTCTCCATGAGTTGAGTAGGATCTAATAGGATAATAAATACACAAATAATTTTAGTACACTGCGATAAATGGTATAAAGGAAATATGCATAGTGTTCCATGAGAGCACAGAAGAGGACTACTTATCCCAGCATGGGGGTGTAGAGAATGCATTTTGAAGATGGCATCTGAGCTGACTCTTAAAGGATGAGTAGGAGTTAGCCATCTGAAAAAGGGTGGTGATGGGGGTGTGTGGAATAGAGAAGGGAGAGGGGCATTCAGGCAAAGGGAACAGCCTAAAGAATAGTATAGAGAAATTAATTGCTTGATGTACATGAACTATAAACAAACTGATAATGTTAGAGAATAAAAAGTGGGACATGGTGGGAGATGAGGTTGGAAAGGTAGTAAGCCTGATCTTAGAAGGCTTGATGTGCTGTGTAAGGAATTTTGAGCGTTCTTATAGATAAGGAGGGGGCTGTCGATGGGTCTTAAGCAGAAAAGTGATATGGTCAGTTGTGTATTTTATTTTATTTTATAATGAGGCAGGGTCTTACTCTTGCTAAGGTGATCCTCCTGCCTCAGCCTCCCAGAGTGCTAGGATTACAGGTGTGGGCCACTGTGCCTGGCTTGTGCATTTTAGATAGCTAACTCAACTAGATGTGGGGGATGGATTTAGGTGGGTTAAGATTGGTGATGGGGGCCGGGCGTGGTGGCTCACACCTGTAATCCTAGCACTCTGGGAGGCCGAGGCGGGAAGATCGCTCAAGGTCAGGAGTTGGAAACCAGCCTGAGCAAGAGTGAGATCCTGTCTCTACTAAAAATAGAAATAAATTAATTGGCCAACTAAAAATATATAGAAAAAATTAGCCGGGCATGGTGGTGCATGCCTGTAGTCCCAGCTACTTGGGAGGCTGAGGCAGTAGGATCACTTGAGCCCAGGAGTTTGAGGTTGCTGTGAGCTAGGCTGATACTTTGGCACTCTAGCTGGGGCAACAGAGTGAGACTCTGTCTCAAAAAAAAAAAAAAAAGATTGGCGATGGGGAGAACCTTTAAAGAGGCAGTTGCAGTAGTCCATGTGAGAGATTATAGAGATCTGAACTGAACTGGGGCAGTGGCAGTGGAGGTAGAAAGGTGGGGCAGATTTAAGAAATATTTAGAAGTATCAACAGGAATTTAGAATTGAGTGACTGGAGGTTGTGGTCAGAGGGAGGACCAGTACTTCCACTGCACTCCCTTAGTACTCCCAGATGGTACTGTCTGGTGGGGTAGTAAGTTTGAGTGACTAGAGAGGAGTGAAGCTTGTTGGACTTGAGGATTGGCTGGGTCATTGTTGTTAATCAGGATGATGGAGGACTTTTGTGAATCAAATGCCAAACTATATCGTGAATGTAGGGCAGTCATTGGGCATTGACAGGGGATTGGCAAATGACATCCATGAGGAAAGGTTAGAAGTTGGTATATCCAAATGGTGTGAAGATCAAGGGAATACAAAGGAGCATAGAAGAATTACAAGAATGCTCATTGTAGGAACTTAATAAATATTTATTAATTTAAATCTGCAAGTTTTGGTGAATATTATTGATTAGCCTTCTGAGCAGTTATGCATCTGGACTTAGATTGTAGGAAAAATGGGGATGGGTTTCAAGAGAGATGAGTCTGGGCTGCAGAGGTCAAGGATGCTTATTTCTTTGAAATTTCTTTCATGCCCATTTATATAAGGGTTACAAAGTGATCTCACGTGTATTTTCTCATTGGATTCTTAACTCTTGAGGAATAGGTTCTTTTATCCGCATTTTATAGATGAGGGTACTAAGACTTCAAGTGATTTGCTTAAGGTCACACAGCTATACAGCTTGTTAAGGGTATAGTCAGAATTTAAACTAGTTCTAACTCTAAAGATTTTCAGTTTCCCTATTGGCAGTCCCTAAGTTCATGTGGTGCAGCTTCCATATTAGAGTTAGGAATGAATTCTTGGCTGGTCTAAATGCAGTGGTGTTTACAACTAATTGATCACAACCAGTTATGGATTTCTTTTTTTCTTTTTCGAGACAGAGTCTTGGTTTGTTGCCCAGGCTAGAGTGAGTACCATGGCATCAGCCTAGCTCACAGCAACCTCAAACTCCTGGGCTCAAGCAATCCTGCTGCCTCAGCCTCCCGAGTAGCTGGGACTACAGGCATGAGCCACTATGCCCGGCTGATTTTTTCTATATATATTAGTTGGCCAATTAATTTCTTTTTATTTATAGTAGAGACGGGGTCTCACTCTTGCTCAGGCTGGTTTTGAACTCCTGACCTCGAGCAATCCACCCACCTCGGCCTCCCAGAGTGCTAGGATTACAGGCCTGAGCCACTCCGCCTGGCCAGTTATGGATTTTTTTGTTCTTTCTCCACTCCCACTGTTTCACTTGACTAGCCTTTAAAAAAAAAGTGAATTCTCTACTTCTTCCCGATTTTGTCTATATTTAAGAGGTGAACTGGTTAGGGGGTGAAAGGAGCAGTTTTCAAGGGACCAAAAGCAGTGTTTTGGAGGCAAGAGGAACAATCACAGGATAATATCTAAAAGCAACCTTTGCCAAATATGTAGCACCAAAATTATATACAAGAATCTCATTTAGGCCGGGCACGGTGGCTCAAGCCTGTAATCCTAGCTCTCTGGGAGGCCGAGGTGGGCGGATCGTTTGAGCTCAGGAGATCGAGACCAGCCTGAGCAAGAGCGAGACCCCATCTCTACTATAAATAAAAAGAAATTAATTGGCCAACTAATATATATATAGAAAAATATTAGCCGGGCATGGTGGCACATGCCTGTAGTCCCAGCTACTTGGGAGGCTGAGGCAGCAGGATTGCTTGAGCCCAGGAGTTTGAGGTTGCTGTGAGCTAGGCTGACGCCACGGCACTCACTCTAGCCTGGGCAATAAAGTGAGACTCTGTCTCAAAAAAAAAAATCTCATTTAGAGGAAATGACTGTATTTTTCCAGAAGGGTCTAGACTTAGGGCAGCATCTGTTAAGGATAGATAACTCTAGAGTTTACTTTTTAACAAATAACTTTAAAAATTTTTTTTTTTGAGACAGAGTCTCACTTTATTGCCCAGGCTAGAGTGAGTGCCGTGGCGTCAGCCTAGCTCACAGCAACCTCAAACTCCTGGGCTCAAGCAATCCTGCTGCCTCAGCCTCCCAAGTAGCTGGGACTACAGGCATGCACCACCATGCCCCGCTAAATTTTTCTACATATATTAGTTGGCCAATTAATTTCTTTCTATTTATAGTAGAGATGGGGTCTCGCTCTTGCTCAGGCTGGTCTCGAACTCCTGAGCTCAAACGATCCACCCACCTTGGCCTCCCAGAGAGCTAGGATTACAGGCGTGAGCCACCGCGCCCGGCCCTAAAAATTTAATAAACATGTATTAAGCACTATACTGTGCCAGGCATTGTGTTAGGCACTAGGAATATAGGAATGAATAAGACTAGTTCCTGCCATTGAGTGACTCACAGGTTCTTTCCTTGTCCTTACAGTACGGTGGGAATTGCAGCTGCTGAGCAGGGATTCTGGAAAGTATTGCGTACCTGAGCCCCCAGCATGGCGGGCCTAAAGCGGCGGGCAAGCCAGGTGTGGCCAGAAGAACATGGTGAGCAAGAGCATGGGCTGTACAGCCTACACCGCATGTTTGACATCGTGGGCACCCATCTGACACACAGAGACGTGCGCGTGCTTTCCTTCCTCTTTGTGGATGTCATTGATGACCACGAGCGTGGACTCATCCGAAATGGACGTGACTTCTTACTGGCATTGGAGCGCCAGGGCCGCTGTGATGAGAGTAACTTTCGCCAGGTGCTGCAGCTGCTGCGCATCATCACTCGCCATGACCTGCTGCCCTACGTCACCCTCAAGAGGAGACGGGCTGGTGAGGGTGTATTGGGGGCTGGGGACACTGGAATCTGGGAAGAGTTGTGGGAAGCCAGGAATGAACAGCATAGGGGCCTAAGGGGGAGAGGAGGCATTGACCCTGGCGAGTACCTAGGAGAATAAGTTATAAGGCCCATTGGAGGTTTGGACTGGGAGAAGGGAGGGGTGTATCTTTTCCTGAATGACTTATTCTCCCCCTACAGTGTGCCCAGATCTTGTAGACAAGTATCTGGAGGAGACATCAATTCGCTATGTGACCCCCAGAGCCCTCAGTGATCCAGAACCGAGGCCTCCCCAGCCCCCTAAAACAGGTGAGAAGATACTAACTCCCCCTGATTTCCATTATCAAGTAAGAGGACACAGATTCCATTACATTCCAGCTTTGCCAGAGTAAATGAAAGGATGCTGTCTCCCCACATCTAGCCCCATTAAAAAAAAAACCAGGTGAGGTGTTAATGCTTCACCTAGATCCTGTATTTGCTCTCATGTTGTGTCTTCCTTTCAGGTCACGTTATTGATGCTGCTTTTAGTGCTAAGTCTAAATGATTCCTTCTTCATTCCAAGAGAAGTGTTTGAATTTCTGCTTTTACCCTACTGTGTTTTCTCCCCTTTTACCTTCTTGTCAGTGCCTCCTCACTATCCTGTGGTGTGCTGCCCCACTTCGGGTCCTCAGATGTGTAGCAAGCGGCCAGCCCGAGGGAGACCCACACTTGGGAGCCAGCGAAAACGCCGGAAGTCGGTGACCCCAGATCCCAAGGAAAAGCAGACATGTGGTGAGGAAGTTCAGGGTTCCAGAGGTGGAGCAGACTTGAGGGAAAATATAAAGAACTGCTGGGATACTGGGCAGTTTGTTGTTCAGTACAAGGCTCACTTTGATTGCCATTGCAAAGTGAGGGTGAATGGTTTAGTCTCTGACAGGTGAACTCCTCTTTATGTTTGTGGCAGGGTACATTTCAACTCTCTTTAGTTAATACTAGAGCAAAGGGATGCCATTATGACATCCTTATTGTAGGATGAACCAAATCCAGATGGAGTATTAAAATGAACTTCTGTGCCTATTAATTAAGAAAATATCTCCTATAAGCAAGGTGTTGCTTGTGAGTTGGGAACAATGTTGACGTGGTTATGTCCCATTTAAGAGAACCTCCTGCATTCAGGCAAGGATTTCAGAAAACAGAAAGAACTAGTCCTAGGGAAGAAGTAGAGAAGTTGTCAGGTGATGGTCCCTCCTTTCCTGTTCTGCTATTCTTTTCAGCTTTTCAAACTTGGGTTGTAAACTCCATCCCTCACTGTAACCTCTTCTCTTCCCACAGACATCAGACTACGGGTTCGGGCTGAATACTGCCAGCACGAGACTGCTCTGCAGGGCAACGTCTTCTCTAACAAGCAGGACCCACTTGAGCGCCAGTTTGAGCGCTTTAACCAGGCCAACACCATCCTCAAGTCCCGGGACCTGGGCTCCATCATCTGTGACATCAAGTTCTCTGAGCTCACCTACCTCGACGCATTCTGGCGCGACTACATCAATGGTTCATTACTAGAGGCACTTAAAGGTGTCTTTATCACAGACTCCCTCAAGCAAGCTGTGGGCCACGAAGCCATCAAACTGCTGGTGAATGTGGATGAGGAGGACTATGAGCTGGGCCGACAGAAACTCCTGAGGAACTTGATGCTGCAAGCGTTGCCCTGACCTCTTTCCCTTCTCACTTCTCTGGGGACTGTTCCCACCACCCACCTCTGGAGCTTACATACTGTTCTGGGGTTTGTTCTCTACCCTTCCAACCAATCACAACCCCCTCTTTCTTTTTTTTTTTTTTTTTTAAAGAAAAGACAAAGGAAAGTGGAAGTGGTGTTCCCGACCCCTCCTTGCACCCATGTGCCTGGGCTTCTCTTTTGTTTCCCTCTTCCACTTACCCCCTAATGTATGTCTCTACAGCCACCTTACCACTGAGCCGTAAGACAAATGTGTAGGGAGAAGCAAAGTCTATAGAACATAGTCTTTGTGAGGGATGGAAGTGAACAGTGCTTTTGGGTGCATTGAGGGATCATCAATACTTCTGGCTTTATGAGGGCTCTTAAATTTTGTCTAAAAAACCAAAGGGCTGTGAGTAAGGGAGCTATGTGGAAGGTGGGACTCTGAAGTGTATTTTGGAAATTAATCAACACCCTCTTCCAAATTATAGAATTTTTAAAAAACAAAGAAGCTGTGGCCCTTTCCACTCTCTCCTGGCATCTGGTGCTGCTCCTCTCTGCCTTCTTTCCTCCATTCCATGGCTTGAAACCTCTGCCTGATTTGGCTCCTTCCTTTTTCCCATTTGTCAGACCCTCTTCAAGGGAGTAGATAAAAGGACTGGGTCAGCCTATTCCCCCCTCCCAGCTGTGGTGTGTGTGCATACACACATACACAGGGTGGATGGAGAAGAGGTTGCTGATTAAAATACACTCCCCCTATAAAGGGGAAGGGGGAGTGTGACACTTTCCTTCCATGTTCAAGTGAAAATAAATAATGTACCCTGCAGCCCTTTCCCCCTTTGCTTTCTTCTGGCTTGGGCAAAGGGCATCATCATAGGTGAAAGTGAAGTAATTCAGTATGAACTCCTTTTTCCTTCTCCCTCCTCTTACCCCTATTCCCACTCCCATGCTTGGGAGAATGGGGCTGGAACATGCACTGAGTGTTGCACTTTTATTTAGGTAGGGAGGCATGTTGAATGAGCCAGGAGGCCTAGAAGTGGAACCTAGTCCAGCTGGTACAATACCACCTCCCCTTCCAGCTCCCAAAGATGTCCAGGCACAGACTTTATGATTATTATATTTTTTTCAATGCCAGTGCTGCTCAGCCCTCAGCATAACTTCAGTTTTCATGAAATAAACAATGACTGTATAAAATTCCATCTTTCTGAAACTGAAATCTGAGCTCAGGTGAAAGTTTCTTCTTTCCCAGTAAGCTGAGCCTGTGTTCCATCAAAAGAGTCAAGGTTCTCCAAGTGAGGGGAGCTGTGCCTGGGTCCTGCCTACAAGTCACAGCAGCACCAGCTCACAATGGGTGTCTCAACTCAACAGAAGTCAAAATCTTAAGGTAGCGGATGACCCAGATTGCCATAGAGATCAGGTCTGCGGTGCTGGAAGACAGGCAGGTGTTGGCGCAACTGTCGGAGATAGCTGAGGTCGATCCGGGCAAGGCAGAGACCTGGTCCCTCAGAGCAGCGGGCCACCACTGTTCCCCAGGGATCTACCACCATGCTGTGGCCATAACTTGCTCTCTTCTCATGGTGCCGTCCACACTGTGCTGCTGCCACCACATAGCACTGAGTTTCAATGGCGCGGGCCCGCAGTAACACCTGGAGATGAGATGTGTGTGGCAGCTAATGGGGACGTGACAGGAGATGAACATTTCAGGCCAGTCTTACCACTGTGGCCATTCTAATAATTGCCTAGGAATGATTTACTGTGTTAACTATTCTGTACCACATGAGAGACGACTATCTGGGGAACGAATTTTCCCAGCAGGTGGGAAGGAGAAAATCTTTTAACTGGTAGGGCCAAGGGAGGAGAACGAGGTGAAGAAGAGGCCCTTAAGTTTTGAAGAGGTATCTTCTTACCTCCCAGTGGGCTGGGCCTGTAACAGATCCAAAAGCTGAAGGGTAGGTAAGTATTTCTGCTCCAGCTTGAGCCAATGCCAGAGAGAGTTCAGGGAACCGCATGTCATAGCAGACAGCTAGACCAATCTGGAATGAAAAACAGCCTACTTAGCCTCCCTGTCCTGTTTGTCACATCATCTAGTCACATTATCCCACTGCTTAGGGCTTTCTATACTGCCACTTCAAAGTATTCCTATTTCCTTCCCTCATATTTCTCTCCCACCCTCATCCTCTCACAACTCCCACCTTGCCTGCTGGTGTGTCGACAGGTGACTCAAGACTGGGACCAGGCATGGTAGAGTTGCTTTCACGCATAGGCCCCTGCCCTGGAATTTCTACATCACACAGATGCGTCTTCCTGTAAGTGGCCACTACTGATCCTAGGGTAAGAGGGAGAAGAAATACTCAGTGCTTTAGAATCCCAGCCTAGTTCCTCTCCTCCCAAGGAGGAGAGGCTAGAGTTTATAGGCTAGAAACAGAAGTACAAACTCCCCTAAAACCTTGGGCCAAGGAAATAGAATTGAAAAACAAAATTCTGGAGAATCTAAGTTTAGGTAGAAGAACCTGGGAAGAGGCAGGCTAAAGGGTTATGAAGTCTCACCCTTGCTGTTCAGAATCACATGACAATTGTAGATTTTCTGAGTCTGCTCCCAGTCTTGGCCACGCTCATGGAAACCACCCAAGGACAGCCAGAGTCCACATTCCCTGGGGGGAGGGGACACTGACAACTCTTTTCAAGGTTCTACCCTCATATCTGGCAATCCAGGGGCACTGCCCAACAAAGATTCTACCTCTCCCTCCCCCTTTCCCTGATACCTGGCAAGCTGGGTATATTCTCCCAAAAGGTTCCCACCCAGTGGCTCAGACAGATGCAGCGTCTCCGCAGGGTCCCGTGCAATGAAGTCAAATGCCTCAGGCAGGAAAGCTAGGCAAGCACCCAGTCTGGCAGCTTCTCGAACCAGCTCAGCACACGTTTTAAAGTTCTGTTGCTTGTCTGGTGTCGATGTTACCTGGCACACAGCGACCAGGGGCAGTTCCCAGGAAGAAGAGCTAGCCATGGCTCTGGGCCTGTGAATGGCACAGGCAGGATTCTCAGATTTCCTAGCATGGGGAAACCCAAGTTTAATGATCAGGGGCTCAAATGGGTAGGCAGGAAGGTGGAACTTCCTTTTGATTCTGCTCTTACAGGGCACACTGACCCAGGGCTAATGGGGCTCATTAATCAAATGTTCTGAGGATGGTTGACATGCATGTGTCTTCCGCTATCCATTTAACAAACATTTACTGAGCATCTACTATGTGCCAGGCACTGAGGACACAACGAAACATGTTACCTGGGCTGAGCACAATGTACTGACTGTCGAAGTATCCGGAGTCCGGGACACAGAAGAAGGGACAGGAGTTGGTGAGGAGGCCTGGTGATGAAGCCCAGCCTGAGGAAGGTGAGAAATCAGGACACCAACCCCTTCCCTTAAGCAATACATTTCTAGGATTCTCTGACTTCTTACATACTGTGAGGCTGAATCTGGGCCCTGCCAGTAAAAAAAAAAAACCCAAGTCTTCAAAAACACTCTTTATTATAATTATGGGCTACAGGAAGAGATCATAAAGTGGGAAGACGGAGGAAGGGGGTCTGCTTGGCGCCCGAATACCTCAACTTCCAGCGATCTCACATTAAACTGAAGCCCTTTTCCTCTGCCAAACGTTTCGGCAGTTCAAAAGTCATCTCCCAGAAACTTCCTTGTTTTTCCCAAGCCTCTCTTCTTAACTATACACTTGCACAGCTTACTGACTCGAAGCATATTTCCCCTCTTACATCAGAATCTCTGAGGGAAAGTTCACCCTCCCTCGTCTCCCACCACCCCAACCAAGGTGGGCAGGAAGCACAGCAACCCAGACCCAACCCGCGCTCCCACCCTCCAGTTAGCCCGTCCTTCTGGAACAGCCTCTCCCAGGGGCAGCATTTCTGTTGCACAAGTTAAAGCACCGCAGGTGAAATTCACCGCGGCCGACGGAATAGAGAGTAGGTCCTACATGAAGGTACAGCCGACACCATTCGCAGCATCCGATCCGAAGAGCGGCCTGGAGCCAAGGGCGCCGGGGCGAGTGGGCGGTAACTCCCAGACAGGACGTGACGCAAGGCGGGGCTGGGCTGCGCAGGCCGGAAACCCAGCAGGCGGCAAAGATGGCGGAGAACAGCGGTCGCGCCGGCAAGAGCAGCGGGAGCGGTGCGGGGAAGGGGGCGGTGTCGGCAGAGCAGGTGAGAAGCCGAGGGCGCGAAGGAGGGCACCTGGCTCTGGGTCCGGAGTCCATGCGAGAAGTGGGAGCCCGTGGCTTACGCAGACCTTTCCGCCAGTCCCACATTTGCGTGGCTGCCTAGAGAGGAGAGGGTCCCTGGAGAAGCTAGCCCAGCCCCCAGGGAGAGAGTAGGTGGTTGGGTAGGTGAGAGCCACGCCTCCCTGGGGTACTGAGTGAGCCTGGAGAAAGGGAAAGCCCTGAGATTCAGGGTGTGGGAGGATGGGGAGATGGTAGTCTGAGGGGAGATGGTGGTCGCTTTCCCCATCTCTACTCAACACCTACCAACCAGGATATGGCTGCGCGAGGCAGCTCGAAATGAATCCCAGAGGATTGGTCAATGGGGTGGTTGTGTAGTCTGTTACCTGACCCTGAACCCACGTTGACAGTCGCCGTCACGCTGCATGCCACGTGACTCACATACTCAAACAGTGTAGTTGTATACTGTTTTGACTGGGGAGTTCATTATTAGGTTGAATTTCTTTCGAGACCAGAAACCCTTTTCTAATCCTAGTTTGTATTTCCTCCAGTGGCTAGCATTGGGACACGTTTGATAAATTAATCAGGAAGCCCTTTGTGGTTTGGGAACAGTCGTTTGCTAATAGTGGGGCTAGTGTCTAGTCGGAGTGGGAAGAAATCTACACAGTAGAATTGAAAGCAGTTAAACAACTATTTTAATTATAGATTCATTTATCAGTTTTTTGTTGAACAATAAATACAGGAAAATGCAGGCATAAAGATTTTAAAGACTGTCCTCTGCCATCAAAGAGCATAGTCTGCTGAGGTAAAAAAGATATGCAGGCCGGGCACGATGGCTCATGCCTGTAATCCTAGCACTCTGGGAGGCCAGGCGGGAGGATTGCTTGAGCTCAGGAGTTCGAGACCAGCCTGAGCGAGAGCAAGACCCTGTCTCTACTATAAATAGAAAGAAATTAGCCAAACAACTAAAAATAGAAAAAGGTAGCCGGGTATGGTGGTGTGGTGGGTGCCTGTGGTCCCCGCTACCTGGGAGGCTGAGGCAATGGGATCACTTGAGCTCACCAGTATGAGGTTGCTGTGAGCTAGGCTGATGCCATGGTACTTTAGCCCAGGCAAGAGAGTGAGACTCTGTCTCAAAAAAAAAAAAAAAAGATATGCAAAATGCTAATAAGAAGCAGAATATGGGTCCTAAGAGAGGTATAAAGTACCATAGGATAGAGATAATTTCTGACGTGGGGGAAAAGGCGGGAAGAAGGGACCTAATACTTTTTGATGGTCTACCATGTGCTAGGCATTCTGCTGGGTACAGGGAAACAGGTACAATATTTCCCCGCTTATCCGTGGGTGATACATTCCAAGACGCCCAGTGGTTGCCTGAAACCACTGGATAGAACTGAACCATATACTATGTCTTTTCCTATACATACATACATACCTATGATAAAGTTTAACCTATAAATTAGACACAGTTAAGAGATTAACAATAACTAATAATAAAACAGGTCAATTATAACAATATACTGTAATAAAAGTCATGTGAATGTGGTTTCTCTCTCAAAATATCTTGCTGTCCTGTACTCACCTTTCTTGTGATAATACGAGATGATAAAATGATGAGATATCAAAGGTTGGAAGTCAGGAGCAGATAATATCAATGACTAATGGTGTTGGTTGGTAGTGTATATAGCATGGCTACAATGGACAAAGGGATGATTCGTGTCCTTGGCAGAATGGAGCGGGATGGAGTGAGATTTTATTACAATACTCAGAATGGTGTGCAATTTAAAACATATGGAGCCGGGCACAGTGGCTCACGCCTGTAATCCTAGCACTCTGGGAGGCCCAGGCGGGAGGATCGCTCAAGGTCAGGAGTTGGAGACCAGCCTGAGCAAGAGTGAGACCCTGTCTCTACTAAAAATAGAAATAAATTAATTGGCCAAATAAAAATATATAGAAAAAATTAGCTAGGCATGGTGGCACATGCTTGTAGTCCCAGCTACTTGGGAGGCTGAGGCAGCAGGATTGCTTGAGCCCAGGAGTTGGAGGTCGCTGTGAGTTAGGCTGATGCCACGGCACTCTAGCCTGGGTAACAGAGTGAGATTAGAGGTCTTTGAGTCTATGGCAAGGAATTTGGGACTTTTTAACATAAGCACTGAAGGAATCATAGAAAATATACGTTATATTATTAATTTATTTTCCTGTTATAGAAAATAATACATGTTTATTGTAGGAAATGTAGAAAACAGGAAAAAGTTCAAACCAGGAAATAAATTATCCATAATTCTATCCAGAGATAACTATTCTTACCATTTTTTTTTTTTTTTTTTTTTTTGAGACAGTCTCACTGTGTCGCCCAGGCTAGAGTGAGTGCCGTGGCATCAGCCTCACTCACAGCAACCTCAAACTCCTGGGCTCAAGCAATCCTACTGCCTCAGCCTCCCGAGTAGCTGGGACTACAGGCATGCACCACCATGCCTGGCTAAGTTTTTCTATATATATTGTTGGCCAATTAATTTTTTTCTATTTATAGTAGAGACGGGGTCTCGCTCAGGCTGGTTTCGAACTCCTAACCTTGAGCAGTCCGCCCGCCTCGGCCACCCAGAGTGCTAGGATTACAGGCGTGAGCCACTGCGCCCATCCTATTCTTACCATTTTTGAGTATATTCTTTGAGAGAGTTTTTTCCCACCTCCTTTATCTTTTTGTATATATGCATGTGGACAGAAAGGGAGGGCATGTTTTTTATATTTACACATTTTATTTTACAAAATTAGGATTATACAGTATGTACTATTTTGTAATCTGCTTTTGTAGCCTAATAATACATCATGAACACTTTTCTGTGTCATCCAAGTGTTAGGAAGATTAAATTAGCAACAGTGTGTAGGATGGATTTGGAGAGTCCAAAAATAGGGAGATCATTTAGAAGACTTTTGCAGTAGTTTAGACAAGAGGGTAATGAAGGCCTGAACTATGGTGATGTCAGTGAGCCTAAGAGAAATTGGCTGAGGTAAGTGCAGAAAGTTTGGCAGTTGATGGGATTACTGTGTGTTCAAAGATGAAATGAGGGTTTCCTACCTGGAGGGCTAGAGTGATGTCATTAGCAGAAATAGGGGAAACAAGATTAGTTCAGCTTTGAATGATCTGAGTTTAAGGTATCCATGGGACATTTAGGCAGAGATGATCTGTAATAATAGCAGCTACTATTTATTGACAACTTGTAAAGGCAGTTGTTGAAACTATAGAAGTTGCTTGACAGCCGTGGAGTCAAAGCTGGTTCCCAGCTCAGTCTTGTCCTGCAGTCACCTGCTTCCTCTTTCACTTCAACATGACAGATGCCAGTGTGTCCTTCCTCATGGACTTCCTGGCAGGTGGAGTGGCCGCAGCCATCTCCAAGACCGTGGTAGCGCCCATCAAGTGGGTCAAGCTGCTGCTGCAGGTGCAGCATGCCAGCAAGCAAATCACTGCAGATAAGCAATACAAGGGCATTAAAGACTGCTTGGTCCGTATCCCCAAGGAGCAGGGAGTCCTGTCCTTCTGATGTGGTAACCTGGACAATGTCATCAGATACTTCCCCACCCAGGCTCTCAACTTTGCCTTCAAAGATAAATACAAGCAGATCTTCCTGAGTGGTGTGGACAAGAAGACCCAGTTTTGGCACTACTTTGCAGGGAATCTGGCATCAGGTGGTGCTGCTGGGGCCACATCCTTGTGCTTTGTGTACCCTTTTGATTTTGCCCGTACCCGTCTAGCAGCTGATGTGGGTAAAGCCAGAGCTGAAAGAGAATTCAGAGGCCTCAGTGACTGCCTGGTTAAGATCTACAAATCTGATGGGATTAGGGGCCTGTACTAAGGCTTTAACGTGTCTGTGCAGGGTATTATAATCTTCCGTGCTGCCTACTTTGGTATCTATGACACTGCAAAGGGAATGCTTCCAGATCCCAAGAATACTCACATCATCATCAGCTGGATGATTGCACAGTCTGTCACTGCTGTTGCTGGATTGACTTCCTATCCGTTTGACACAGTCCGTCGCCGTATGATGATGCAGTCAGGGTGCAAAGGAACTGACATCATGTACACAGGCACGGTTGACTGCTGGAGGAAGATCGCTTGTGATGAAGGAGGCAAAGCTTTTTTCCAGAGTGCACGGTCCAATGTTCTCAGAGGCATGGGCGGTGCTTTTGTGCTTGTCTTGTATGATGAAATCAAGAAGTACACATAAGTTATTTCCTAGTTTCTGCCTGTGAACAGGCATGTTGTCTTATATAACATGTCTTGAACATTCTTGACAGACTCGTGGCTATTTATCAATGGCAACTATTTACTGGTTGAAAATGGGAAGCAATAATATTCATCTGACCAGTTTTCTCTTAAAGCCATTTCCATGATCATGATGGGACTCAATTATATTTTTATTTCAGTCATTCCTGATAACAAATTTGAAGAAATAAAAACATCTGGAATACAAAAAAAAGAGAAGTTGCTAAGAATGACAATTGAAATAGTATAGGGAGGGCAGCCATGGCACACACCTGTAATCCTACCATTTTAGGAGGCTAAAGCAGGAGGATCACTTGAGTCCAGGAGTTTGAGGTTGCTGTGAGCTAAGCTGATGCCATGGCACTCTAGCCTGAGCAACAGAGTATGAGACTCTGTCTCAAAAGGAAAAAAAAATTAAAAACCCCAAACATATTATCTCAGTTTGGTTCTTATTGTTACCCTGTGATAGTGGTTTTCAACCTGTGTGATTTCCCCTAGGAGATATTTGGCAATGCTTGGAGAAATTTTTGGCTTTTAATGGGTAAAGTCCAGGGATTTTGCTAAACATCCTACAATGCTAAAACAGCCCCCACAACAACAAATTATCTGGGCAATGTTGAGAAACCCTCCCCTATGGTAAATTAGCTCCATTTTATAAATGAATAAACAGGAGAAGTTAAATAACTCAGCCACATAGCAAGTAAAGGGCAAAACTGGGATTTGGACCCAGCTCAGACTCTAGTTTGGGCTTTTTCCACTATACCATGTTGCTGCTCAAAGAGAGTTTCAAGAAGCAGATTGAAAACTGAGAATAGGTGGTTGGAGTGTGCAACTAGGTAGAAGGCCATTCAAGGTCTTTGAGAAGATAGTTTGACAACTAATAATAGTTTAATAACTAATATAGATAGAAGACAATTAGAAGGCAATTTAAAGTGAGTTGGGAGTGAATGAGAGGTGAGGAAGTAGAGGCTGTGAGTATAGACTAGTCCTAAAAAAATTTGATGAAGAGAAGGGATGAATGTCATTATTTGATGAAATAGTAAGATCAAAAATGTTTTCTTTGATAGTTTAGTATGTTTGTAAGAAAAGGGGGCACTGAAGTGAAAAGAAGGTACTTAGTGGAGCAGTAGCCCAGAAAATGCTTTTCCAGATGCATACAATCATAATTCTTTACCTCTTCTATTGTTCCATTGAATCCAGTAAGAGTAAATGTTGGCTGGGCACAGTGGCTTATGGCTGTAGCACTCTGGGAGGCCAAGGTGGGAGGATAGCTTGAGCTCAGGAATTTGAGACCAGCCTAAGCAAGAGTGAGACCCCATCTTTAACAAAAATAGAAAAATTGGCCTGGCATGGTGGTGCATACCTGTAGTCTCAGCTACTCGGGACTGTGCAGGAGGATTGCTTGAGCCCAGGAGTTTGAGGTTGCTGTGAGCTAGACTGACGCCACGACACTCTAGCCCAGGCAACAGAGTGAGACTCTGTCTCAAATAAATAAATAAAGGCTGAGATCCTTGGCTTATACCTATAATCCTAGCACTTTGGGAGGCTGAAGTGGAAGGATCACTTCAGTTTAGGAGTTTGAGACCAGCCTGAGCAAGAGCGAGACCCTGTGTCTACAAAAAATAGAAAAATTTAGCCGGGCATGGTGGCAGTGCCTGTAGTCCTAGCTACTCAGGAAGCTGAGGTGAGGAAGTTGCTTGAGCGCAGGAGTTTGAGGTTGCAGTGAGCTATGATGATGCCACTGTGCTCTAGTTGGGGCAACAGAGTGAGGGAATCTGTCTCAAAAAAAAAAAAAGAAAAGTTGTAGTTTAAGAGGAAGAATGTGGGAGTAATGTGGAAGTAGAGGACACCCCCTCTGTCTTTATTACCTGGTAGACTCCAGAGATGGCAGGTTAATATTGGCTTATTTTGCATTTACCTTTACATTTAGGTTGCAATTAGCTGCTAAGAGATTTCATTTCCTGTAAATACACTCATGGCTGAAATTTTCCTTAATAACTGTGGATAACTCACACATTTAAATAGATTTTAGTTTGGTATTTGATTAAGTTCCTAAAATAGAACAAGAGATAATAGGTATGTTATTAGCAAGAATGTTGAAGAAAAGTTGGAATTTAAAAAAATCTCTTTGCCTTTAGTTGTGTTAAATTGGTGGTTGAAAAGCAGATTCCTATTAATTATTACGGAAAATAAATTCAGGCCTCAGAAATTCTGGGCACTTAAGCTAATTTCTTTCATTGGTAAATATTTAACAACATACATCCAGGCTGTGCTTGGTGGCTCATGCCTGTAACCCCAGCACTTTGGGAGCCCAATGTGGGAGGATCCCTTGAGCCCTGGAGTTTGAGACCAGTTTGAACAACATAGCAAGATCCCATCTTTACAAAAAAATAGAAAAATTAGCTAGACGTGGTGGTGTGTTTCTGTAGTCCCAGCTACTTGGGAGGCTGAAGCAGGAGGATTGTTTGAGCCCAGGAGTTTGAGGCTGCAGTGAGCTATGATGATGCCATTGTACTCTAGCCAGGGCAACAGAGTGAAACCCTGTCTCAAAAAATAAAAAAAAAAATTCCAGAAGAATGGATCATTTGGGTGCTAGGGGGACATCTAGAATCTGCTTTAGTCATGTTGTTTTCTTAAATGAAATTATTTTGATCTGGAACATTCACAGTGGAGAAAAAGCTAACTATAAATGGAATGGTTTTGGTATAGGCAACAAAGGTGAAGGAAAAACAGCCTGTAAATGAGTTAGATTTCCAAGGTATTTGTTGAAATGAATGGATGAAATAGATTGAGATGAAGGGGTGATGGATGGGAGAAGGGAACAAACTGCTGGATTGACAAGTTATTGGTCAAATATTCCTTAGTGTATTGGCAGTACAAGGGATCTGTAGGGGTGGTGCAGTTCAGCCATTTGGGTTATAGTAGCTGAATATGAACCTTGCAGAGAAATAAGGGGCCCTAGTATCTAGAGATAAGAGGCCCTAGTAAAGATGAAATGGTTAATCATCAATACCAGGACAAGGTTTCTGGCAGTGTGATCACAATCCGTGTAAATGCGAGTGCGGGATTTGGCAGTGGTTCGAATGGACTGGGTTCACTGCTTTCACACGACCAGGAGGGGCCAAAGGGCACTTCTGGATTTGGGAGAAGGCCATGATAGTAATTAATGTACTTTACTATTTACAAAACTGTTTCATATTTATTGGTTCGCATGATACAACCACCTTATGAAGTATTTATCATTATTATCTGCATTTTGCAGGTAAGAAAACTAAGGCTCAAAGAAGCTAACCCAGTCGTTCTCAGTTCTGGCTTCATGTTAGAATTCTGTGGGAGATCTTTTTTAAAATAGTGAGGCCTAGGCCTTACCCTCAGTGATTGTGTAGTTGTTCTGAGGGTCCACTGTTCAGGTTTTTAAAATGCTCCACAGGTGATCCTAACATGTCACCATGCTTGAGAACTGTAGTGTTAAATGTCTGTCCCAGGCCATAGAGCCAGTAAGTGGCAGGGGCAGAACTTGAGACCTTGTCTTTTGTCTCTGAGCCTCATGTTTTTCATTTTTTTCCCCAACACTTCGCACCCTACCCATTTACTTTCCTCATTACATCTCTAATCAGAGCCCCATACCGGAAGTGATGGTGAGGAAATTATTACTACTCACTCTGGTTTTCACGGTTTTTATTCTCTGCTCAGTTTCTGGGCATCTAGGAGGTGGTAGTAATCACTTCTTTGTGCCTTTACATATGTTATTTCTTGTGCTGCTTTTGTGCCCGTTCCCCTCCCCCTGGATTTAAATTAGAAATAGTAAGCTTGCGTTGTCTTTTTCCAAGGTAGGTATCCACTACTGGATCTTTGTAAAGTCTGCACTGTATGTACTATCTTAACCCTCTGCCATTTTGACTGTCCCCTCTCTCATCTGTTCTCCCTCTTACCTTCTTAGGTAATTGCTGGCTTCAACCGCCTCAGGCAGGAACAGCGGGGCCTGGCATCCAAAGCAGCTGAGCTGGAGATGGAGTTGAATGAGCACAGGTGAGAAAGTCAGGGAGAAGCAAACAATAGGACAGTAGCATGGGCCATTTTGTAAGAGAGGGTTGTGCCCTGGCACGGTGGCTCATGCCTATAATCCTAGCACTCTGTGAGGCCCAGGTGGGAGGATCGCTCAAGGTCAGGAGTTCGAAATCAGCCTGAGCAAGAGCAAGACCCCATCTCTACTAAAAATAGAAAGAAAATTAATTGGCCAACTAAAAATATATAGAAAAAATTAGCCGGGCATGGTGGCATGTGCCTGTAGTCCCAGCTACTCTGGAGGCTGAGGCAGAAGGATTGCTTGAGCCTGGGAGTTGGAGGTTGCTGTGAGCTAAGCTGACGCCATGGCACTCTAGCCCAGGGAACAGAGTGAGACTCTGTATCAAAAAAAAAGAGAGAGGGTTGCAGTAGAGTGGGATTGAATTCTCAGGTCCTGCCTTGTCCTACCCCAGCCTAGTGATCGATACACTGAAGGAGGTAGATGAAACCCGGAAGTGCTACCGCATGGTTGGAGGAGTGCTGGTGGAACGGACTGTCAAAGAGGTGCTGCCTGCTTTGGAGAACAACAAGGAGCAGGTAAGCAAGAATCCCTGAGTATAAACTTTAGGCGACAAAGGGGTAAGGCAAATGGGGAGGCCATAGATTCAGGGAATATAGTGCAGGAAAGTCTAGGTAGAAACTCATGTTGAAGACAGCATACATAACCTGTTAGCCTATGCTCTTTATGCTATGGTAAGTCTGGCTCCTTAGACAGGAGGAGTTGCTGACTGTATGCCCTTTGCATGGGCTCTGTGACCTGGCTAAATTGGGTCAGGGGTTAGAGCAGGGTTTCTCACAGTTTAGTCCATGGCGTCAGCGTCACCTAAAGGACTAATTTGAAATGTAGCTTTCTGGACCCTCTCCTGGACCTACTGGATCAGAACCTTTGGGAATGCCTTAAAGTGACATTTTAAAAATCAGCAGATGAGGCAATTCTTATATACATTAAGGTTTATAGACCACTGTGTTTGAGAAAGGAATAATTTTAGTGCCTGGGCTCCTCCATTAATACTTGGTTAAAGGTAAAGGTAGAAGTATTATCTCTCCTTCACTTTCCCCGATCATAGTCCATTCCAGGTGGGGGAAGACAGTCCTGAAATCCTTATATAATCTCTGTTGCTTGCCCTCTAGATACAGAAGATCATTGAGACATTGACACAGCAGCTTCAGGCAAAGGGAAAAGAACTAAATGAATTCCGGGAAAAGCACAACATTCGTCTCATGGGGGAAGATGAGAAGCCAGCAGCCAAGGAAAACTCAGAAGGGGCTGGGGCTAAGGCCAGCTCAGCTGGAGTGTTGGTCTCCTAGAGACCAAGGCCTTTGCATTTTTTTCTACCCTGACTCCCACTTCTTCTAATTTCTCTTTATTGTTATTATTATTTTCTCTGCTATTGTAATATTTTTTTGTTAATTAAATGTTTTGGTCAGAATGCTTAGCTGTATCCTGAAGCTTTCTCCCAATTAGGGCTGGAAATTGTATGGGGCAGGAGACAGCATATGATTTATGGGTTTTGTTTCCATCAGGTTAATGCTCACAATATCAGAGTAGGACCCATATTTTATCCCTTCCCTTGCAAATAAAGACATCTACTTATTTACTGCCCTCCCCCCAAAAAAAAGATTCAGAAACAAACGTTGACTCTAAGATGGAAATTTAATAAGCATTTGAATTAAAGTAGATAGCTCTGGTGATAATGCTTATGGGTTTGCAAGAAAACAGAGGCTT
Source organism: Mirza zaza (assembly GCA_008750895.1). Taxonomy (NCBI): domain Eukaryota; kingdom Metazoa; phylum Chordata; class Mammalia; order Primates; family Cheirogaleidae; genus Mirza; species Mirza zaza. The sequence continues at coordinate 20,932 of VSMD01118908.1, forward strand.
GGCGGGTGTGTCTTGGCACTATCCTTTAGACAAAGAGGTCCAGGATGCACACCTGTGGACTAGCTGTCCTGCCATCCTCACCAAAACCCCCAAACAGGTAAAGCTGATCATTCCAAAGGCAGGTACGATGGCCCACACGTTTCAGCCCACGGTCTGCACAGGGAAAGTGGAACCACAGAGGAGGAGACTTGCCTGTTGGGTAGGGGCAGAGGGTGGTTATTGAGGCAGAAGCACCGTCACCCACGGAATTCTTAACCAAAGTCTTGCCCATTATTTTTCTCTTCACTTGATTTGTGGGTTCTTCAAATGTTTGATATTCTGTGTTCTTTAACTTTTGTCAACTACTTCTTCCTCCTCCCTGTTCCATCCTCCTTTAGATTCTCCTATCTTCCCACCTTTTCCCCCTTCAACCATTAGTCTGACTCTCACGGGTATCATAGATGTAGAGGTCATTGCAGATGGTGTCTCTAGCTCTGGTTAGAGTTTCTCCACCAAACAGCACAGCAAAGGGCCCCACCACAGAACACGAGTGATGCCGGAGTCCATGAGGTCCGTTCAGGGACCCCTGCCCAGTGCTCACAAGCCTTGCAAGCTGTTCCATCAAATGAGGGGTAGCAGGTGGTTCCTCCTTCAGGGAGAAAGAAGGCACTGCCTGAAGGGATTTGGGCATCACAGTTTTAGCCCCCTTCTACCCTAAGCAAGATATGAGGAGATAATACCTTAATCTTCCCATGACTCCAGCGCCCAGCTACTTCTGGTTCACCTGAGTTGCAACCCCCAAAGAGCAATAGCTGGTGACCTGGGTGGGGCCCAGGAGATTGGAGCAGGGCAGCACAGTGACCTGAGCGTGAGGCTGTGTGGCATCCTTCTTCCTTGTAGCTGTGGATATGCAGAAATTCAGGCCTGAGTGGGGTTTTCTGGAAAATTTAAGTGCCACTGCCCTTGCCAAGGATAGAAAGGAGGTGTGGGGCAGTGCTGTAGGTCTGATGAGAGGGAGGGTAATGCTGTAGAGCAGCATTCCCCACGTTTTTTGGCACCAGGGACCATTTTATGGAAGACAGTTTTCCCATGGATGGGGGGCGGAGCTCAGGCAGTGATGTGAGCAATGGGGAGTGGCTGTAAATACAAATGAAGCTTTGCTTGCTTGCCCACCGCCCCTTCCCCTTCCGGCCCCCAGTTCTCAAGTTTCGTGGAAGACAACTTTTCCACAGAAGGGGGCGGAGCGTGGCGGCAGAGCTCTTTGGCCTGTTCCCTAACAGGCCACTGACTGGTACCGAGTCTGCAGCCTGGGGTTGGGGACCGCTCCTGTCCAGGGAGTTCGGGGGTTTTAGGGTAGGTGCCAATGGAATGAAGGTGCTAAGGTGAGCTTGTGGATAAATTGCCTGAGAATTTAGCTTTTGTTTTTACCGAGTAGATGAAAGTAGCGTGAAAGGTTTTGGGAAAGGGGGGCCATACCAATAGGTGCGAGCGCGGGGGTCCAGCCTTAACGTGTAGATGCTTCCATATCTGCGCTGAGTGCGGGTGCCTCCCTCTCGGCCAGCCACCCGCAGCTCTCCATCGGAGAGGCGGGTGCAGGTGTGACTACTGAGGCCGGCAGGAGGGCAATCGCCAGGGGTCGCTGTCCACGCCTCCCATACTCCACGCTCTGTGTCCAGCGCAGTCACTGCGGCCAGGCGGCGCGACCCGTCCCAGCCGCCCACCACGCAGAGCCAACGCCCGCCCACCGGTGCCGCGTCGTGGTGGCTGCGCTGGGGGCTGCCTCTGGCTCCCAGTCGCATGGCCTGGCCCCCAGCCGGGTCGAAGACCACTGTATCACCGCTGGGCTCTCTCGCTCCTCCTACTAGGAGACCTCCCACCAGATAGAACCGTCCCCGCAGTTCAGTGCACGAATGGAAGGCGCGAGCCAAAAGCGCATCCCGCGCCACCGGCCGCCAGGCCCAGCCGGAGCTCCTCGCCCGATTCGGGGGCATAGCCACCGCCATGGGCTCGAGGGAGGGGAAGGGCAGCAGGGGCTGCGGCTTGGAGCGCGCACCTACATGGGAGGGACAGGCACCTCGCTTTCCGTGGGCTTCCCCGGAATGTCCCCCTACCGGACATCGGTCCTGGTTCCCACCTCAAGCCTCTGCCTTCTCTCCGTTGTCGCCCAGCAACCACTGCACCGACTGCAGTGCGACCGCTGCAAACTGAAGGTCGCAAAGCACCGGTTACCGTGGAGACAAGAGCTACCGGGGACCGTACCGTGGTGTCACCAAGGCGACAGGAGCTGTGCCAGATCAATAAAAATCCTGATGGATTGTTAACCACAGAAAGTCAGGGAACAGCCAATTCCTCCGAAGAACCCCAGTTATCTGCGAACTGACTTGCAATTAGGGCATTTGAGGTTCAGACGTTGCTTCACTAGGGTGGGGAGGGACCGTGTCCTTTTGGCTTTGGGGGTTTAATTGGGACTGACCTCCCCTGGGATAAGCTAGGAAGGGGAAACAAAAGTCAGAGGGCGAGGAAGTGAAAATAGACTGAACACTGGCCTGGGAGTCATGAGACTTAGATTCTAGTCCCAGCTATGTCCCTGACTATCAAGCGGAATATTTCTCTCTAGGCCTCCTTAGCTTTCTCATTTATAAAACGAGCTGTTGATTTATCCCTCACAACATTCTGTGGTAAAAGTCTTGAAGATTCTGATTGATTGGGGGGGGGAGTCCTTTCAGCTCTGGCCGCTAGAGGGTAGCAGAACCCAGTCTCGCAGGGCACACTGTTTAGAGAGCGTGTGTGCGCGCGCGCCGTGAGTGTACGCACGCGTGTGCACGCACACTTGGTTGAGGTAAGGGAGGGGAAATACCTTAGGCATACTTGAGCCTTGGTTGGACAACTTTTCGCGTCTGAGTCCTAGGAAGAGTAATTCTGTATTTCATCTTGCCTCATCAGGCTCATACAACACAAGGAAGCTGAAGCACTGGCATCTGGAACTCTGGATTAAGGACTGGGAGTTTCTCCTGAGGAGATCCAGGGCAGAAGCTGCCCAGCCTTGGAAGCTGGATGGGGGTTAAATGGGGCAGGGGTGAGAAAAACAGACTCTTATTCCTCCCTGATATCTTCCTTTTATTTAAGCCAGGTTCCTGATCTTTTTTTTTTTTTTTTGAGACAGAGTCTCACTTTGTTGCCCAGGCTAGAGTGAGTGCCGTGGCGTCAGCCTGGCTCACAGCAACCTCAAACTCCTGGGCTCAAGCGATCCTTCTGCCTCAGCCTCCCGAGTAGCTGGGACTACAGGCATGTGCCACCATGCCCGGCTAATTTTTCTATATATTTTTAGCTGGCTAAGTAATTTCTTTCTATTTATAGTAGAGATGGGGTCTCGCTCTTGCTCAGGCTGGTCTCGAACTCCTGAGCTCAAACGATCCGCCCACCTCGGCCTCCCAGAGAGCTAGGATTACAGGCGTGAGCCACCGCGCCCGGCCTGATCATTTTTTTAATAATTTTTTTTTGAAACTTATTTTACTCCCTTGTATTTTATTTTTTGGGCTGTAAAATTGCATCATGTAGGAAGATGTTGAATGGGAGACTGTCCGTTAGTGCAGAAGAGGCCTAAGCCACTTGCTCTCACGCAGGTTCCTGATCTTAACTCTGTCCCCCCAGGACCCAGTGAAGAATGAAGAGGCCCAGATCCAAGCAGACTAGTTTCAGGTGCAGGAGAGGGAAGTGCAGACACATTTCTACTCCCAGCACAGCTGGGGTAGGATGAAAACAGGATCTGTGTCCTTTGGGGCTGGGCTGTAAGTGGGAATGCTGACTGCTACTGTTTGCCTTTGGTTTTTCACATCAACTTCCTCCCCATCATACTCAAGAAACTGAGGCCATAGAGAGTGGCCAGGGCTGCAGTGGGGGTGTGACAGCATAGCAGGGCTTTCCTGTCCTGATCCCAACTGTTGGTCCTCAGAGAAAACAGCAGGGGAGGGCATGAGCAGAAAGGTACAGCTAGGGAGACTGGAAGGTTACCAGGACCTGTTCCCCACCTGTACCTTAAAGGGAAGATTCAACAATAGGTTTGAAAATCTCTGCCCTCCCAACTATAGTGTTCCCTGAGTATGACAAGCAGGATCCAAGATCATGGTAAAAATCTCTAAAAAATTACAAACTTCTACCATGCTTGGCTGAAATCTGAAAGTTAGTCTTTTCCCTAAGGCTCATCACTGGCTAACCTCCCAACAGCTGGATTCAGATCTGTCACACTCCTAGGATTAGGCAAGGGCCTGCCTGGGGGGTGGGGTGGTTTTGCTTATTGGCCTATATGTCCATTTTAGGCTCTTGCTTTTGCCCAAGTCTTTGCTGCTCTGTCAGACTCTTATTTTCTGCCTCTCCTGGATAGAAGTGGGAACTCCCCACCCCAGGGGCCTTTTCAGCTCCTCTCTCCCAGCTTTGTTTTATTTTTCCTCCCAGCTTCCACTCTGATTCTGAGTCCTGAACAGTAGGCATCTCCCTTACACATTTCACACACTCCTTGGCTGTACCCCCCAGCTGTGCACCTCCTCCAGTTCTGCCTAGTAGCTAGAAGCATCTACCCATTGCTGAGCCAACCCTGGACCCCAGGAGAGGAACTGCCCAGGACTTCTACCTCCTTTGGTTAGTTTGGACTAAGCCCATATTTTGAGGAGGCAGAAAAACCAGAGAGAGAGAGAGAGAGAGAAGAGAAGAAAGAAAACTAGCCAATTTACATTTGTATGGCACATACTTTACACCCCAGGACAGCATCTGAAATGGTCTATAATGACCCTGTCAATGATACACAAACTGAAAGGGCATTCAGATAAAGTGAAGGGGCCAAATACAGTGGCTCAGGCCTGTAATCCCCAGCACTCTGGGAGGCCAAGGTGGGAGGATCTCTTGAGGTCAGAAGTTCGAGACCAACCTAAGCAAGAGCAAGACCCCATCTCTACAAAAAATAGAAAAATAGCCTGGGTGTGGTGGCATACCTGTAGTCCCAGCTACTTGGGAAGCTGAAGCAGGAGGATCGCTTGAGCCCAGGAGTTTGAGGTTGCAGCAACCTATGATGATGCCACTGCATTCTATCCCAGGCAACTGAGTGAGACCTTGTGCTCCCTCCCCCCCCAAAAAAGATAAAATGAAGGTAGGAGGCCTGAGAGAAAATTGTGAGAGGTAAAGAGAAGGGCAGCCAGGGCTCCTTGTTCTCTGGGCCTGCTTTCACCTGCTAATAATATTCAGGAACAACCACTGTCCAGGAGCAAGGGTGGGGACAGAATATCTTGAACAGCTCATAATCCTGATGTGATCCTATGATTTTGGTTTGTCTCAGTTTTCCAAGAGTCTAGTTGATCTCTAGCAAGCAAGCATCCCTTGAGCCCATCTTCCCAGCCTTAGATGTCTCTCCTAGCCCCAAATCCATGTCTCTTTGTCTCAAACCTTCACAAAGTTCTTACTCTATCTTCTCCCTCCCTTAACCCCATTTTCTGACCCTGAAGTTATCCAGTTCTAAGCATTGTTCCTATATACACAAATACAACAATTGCACCATGGGGTCTTAGTCACATGCTCAAGACTCCCACAATTCCCTCTGCCTTTGTCTCCTAGGCTGTCCCATCCTTCAGGCCCTCTCTGTGACTCTTCCCCTACTATCCTCTGATCCATCTTTCTATATTTCTCCCACAGCTCACTCTGGCCACTTGACTTCCTGGACCCATGCTATCCTGGCCCCAATTCTGGCTCTTTGCTCTCAGCTCAGCCAGAATAAGGACATGGACAAACAAAAGGACAGAGGAATGACCAGGAGAAGAGATTGCAGAAGGCCAGATCTTTTTTTTTTTTTTTTTTTTTTTTGAGACAGTCTTGCTCTGTCACCTGGGCTAGAGTGCCTCAGTGTCAGCCTAGCTCACAGCAACCTCAAACTCCTGGGCTCAAGCGATCCTTCTGTCTCAGCCTCCTGAGCAGCTGGGACTACAGGCACGCACCACCACGCCCAGCTAATTTTTCTATTTTTCAGTAGAGATGAGGGTCTTACTCTTGCTCAGGCTGGTCTTGAACTCCTGACCTCAAGCAATCTTCCTGCCTCAGCCTCCCAGAGTGCTAGGATTACAGGCATGAACCACTGCACCTGGCCAGGAGCCCAGATCTTGAGAGTTCCTTTGAATGGATGTGAGCTAGAAGGAGTTTGAGAGAAAGATGGAATCGTAAGCAGACTTGGAGTGGAGAAGAGTGGGAACCAGCCAAGTTAGAGAATGATGGAGAGACGGGATAAGGACGGAGAAGAACTTGTGTTGTTGTGGGACTAGGCAGTGGTGAGTAGGAAGGTATCACTGAGTTATTGTTGAGTGGTGGGAATTGAGGGCAGAATAAGGAAGTACCTGAGTGATCCTAGCAGTGAACAAGTAGGCATCCAGAAATTTCTCTGGTCTTTCTGTCTGTTTCAGATTTTGTCTCAGCCACTTTGTCTCTTTGAATTCCCCCCTTCAATAACTTGTGTGTGTGTGTGTGTTTCTCCTCTCTCTCAATGTAGATGGTCCCCGACTTGTGATGGTTTACTTTTTTGACTTTACAATGGTGGGGAAAGGATATGCGTTCAGTAGAAACCGTACTTCAAAGTCTGAATTTTAATCTTTTCCCGGGCTAGTGATAGGTGTATTAAATGGATTTTTGACTTATGATATTTTCAATTTATATTGGGTTTATTGGGACATAACTCCATCATAAGCCAAGAAGCATCTATCTTTTTGTCCCTAAGTTTTTGTCTGTCTCACTGTTCCTTGAAATCTCTCTCTCACTGTTTCCACTTTTATGTTTCACTCTCTCTGAGTTGCTGCCCCTTTTTTCCTGCTGAACAGAGCCAGCCATCTGACTTTCCTGCAAGTAGCTTTGGGACTTTCCAAAAGTGGCCAGACTTCTTCCCTTTAGCTGCATTCTAGAACTGTAGCATCAGTTTGGCATCCCCGGGCACAGTTATAAGGTCTTGATTATCGATAAGGACCTGAATTAGTTTCAATGTGTATGGCCCACTCTAGCCCAGGCAACAAAGTGAGACTCTGTCTCAAAAAAAAAAAAAAAAAAAAAGTATGGCCTTCTCAGGGAGTGGGATTTCCCCCAGAAGACCTTAGTAGTGAAAGGGCCTGAACCCATGGTGGGAAGCAGACTGGCAAGGGAGGTTAGACTCCAGTCTTTGTTCTCTACCCTTTCCTTATAGCTCATAGCTCATGGGCCAGTGTTTCCGAACTTGCTAATTATCGCTGGCAAGGGACTTGCCCTGTTTCTTGATTCCTAGCTCTTCCTTTATGTCACTTCTGGAACTGAAGGACAAGTTGAGGTTCAAGAAGCCTTCAAGGTGAGGCTGGAGGGCGGTTACTTGGGGTTCCTGCAAGGAAGGCCTGAGTTATGTTTGAGGGGTGTGGTGGCAGATGTTCAGAGGGAAATCAGGAGCATGCCTGCTTGGCTTCCACCCCCAGCTTCTCCCATAGATTGGGACTCACATCCTCCATCCTCCGCTCAAAGGCTCTCAACCTTGCTGTCTCTCAGACTGAAAACTGGTACAGGACAGGGTCCAAGTCTCCAGATGCCTGAGAGCAAGGCCAAGAGCTAGTCTTGCTGCAGCAGGGCCTTGAGGGTGCCATGGAACCGGGAGATCTGGCCCCTGCTTTCCAGGACCAGGCAGAGATGGAGCCTCGGGCACCTGGAACGAGGGCTCCTCTATAGCTGCACCAGATCCTGGCCTCTAACCAAGGCAACCACACCTGCCTGCTGAGCCCCGAGCACTGCCGACAGAAACAGGGTGGAGCTGCAGGTCTAGGTGACTTTGGGGTCCCAGTGAGAAGAGCAAAGAGGGCATTAGGGCTTACAAGATGGAGAGATGGATACTCCTGGGATATATAGAAGGGAGATTATACTAACAAACTTCAAAAGAAAAATCTACCTTCAAATCACAGGAATCCCTATTTCCTATTCCATCCTCAACTCCCCACCTCCCCTTGTGTCCTCTCAGCTTCTGCCCCTCTCCTCTCATGCCTTGCAGCAATTTCTTCTCTTCCCCCAGTCTCCTTGGAATACCTGCCTTCGGTTCTCAGAGTCTTCCCCACACTTGCCTAAGTGCCTATCCCTTCCAGTCTCCTCACAGGCCCTGGGTCCCATGGTCTTCTTCCTGACCCACACCCCTATGCGCCACTCTGCAGCTGTCCTATTGTCCCAGTGCCTGGTCCAAGGGTGAGGTTTGATTGTAGGGCTTCAGGAGGCTTTCCCCTGGGGAAGCCAAGTTGCATGGTAGCAGGAGCCCAGGCAGTCTTTGGTTTGGAGACAAACCACACCCTCAGCATCCAAGCTAGATGCTTGGAGGCTAGAGTGTGAGAAGCTACAGAGGACTGGTGTCACCTGAAGATGTCCCCGGTGGTGTAGACTCTGCAGGTCAGGCTGGCCCCTGGGGGTGCTTCCATGTTGCCCAACAGGTAAGCTCCCTGGGAGGAGCCTAGCTCTTTCTTGGATGTGGGGACAGGGGGAGAATGCAGGGAGCACACCTGGGGTCCTCACTAGAACCCATTCTCTCACCAAATTCTCAGGACCCTTCTAACCTTTTGCTCTTACTTCCTCCTCTCTGCTACATCTTTTGCTGCTATTTTCACCACCTGGACGACTCTGATTTCCATGAGGGCTCCTACTCTCATCTGTGGCAGCCAGGACGTATTCCAAGAGCTTTCTAAAAGTGCCAGCTCATTCAGAGTCACAGGGTCAAAGAATAAAGGTGTTTGTCTCTTAACCCATACTCCGGTCCCTGATTTTGTGGTAGCACGTTTACAGAAGCTTGGGAAGTTCATGGGGTGAGAGCAAGGAGGCAGGGGCTCTGCTCACAACTGAGCCTACTGAGAAACAGGACCCAAACGTGCCTTGTGTTCAGCCACCTCCTCCCCTGGGTGGCACACTCCAGCTTTAGGGCCCTTGAAGAACAAGCAAATCCAGCCCCCTGAGCTCCGAGGGATGTTGTTAGGCAACCAGGAAATGCTGTCATTAAAGGATGGGGCTGGGTATTGGGGAATCAAGGGGCTTGCAGAATAGGCAGATAAGAACAACGCAGCACATGGCAACGTTTAGATGGAATCTCCTGGAAAACAGGATGCCATCATCCTAATATGGGGCAGAGTGAAGCTCCAGCTGGAGGGGAACAAATATGTTTTCCAGTGGATGACAGGCTGCTGGAGTCCCTGTGTTCTGTATGGGGATCCCTCCTTACACCTCCCTGGAGGACATCCTAGGGAGGAGTGGGAGTGACGTTGTAGCCTCTGTCCTAGGGGATGGGATCAGGTGCATATTGGTTATCTTCCACCGCATCAATCAACTCCCCAACTCCTTTCTGTACAAAGTGTGCAGAAGCTAAGGCAATGAGCAGCTTAGGGGTAGCTTATCACACTGAGAGACAAAGCCGCACAGAAATGATCAAAAACTTTTTATCCACGCCCAAGCTTCCAACTGGTTCCACTGTGATTTATTATTCATGCTGTTCTCTCCTAAAGCCCAGTGGTCTGCCCCTCCAGCCTCTGACTCTTCTCTGACCTGGGATCACACTGCAGACAGACAGGAAATTACTCACTGAGGAGCTCTCTCATCTGTCCCTACCCCCAACCCATCCTCCTGCCAGGCCACCCCCAGCCCTTCCCACCTTAGCCCACTCCCTCCCTCCCCCACTCCCTCAACCTGACCCTCACTCTCACTCTTTTTCTCCTACACACCACTCCACCCATCCTTGTCCCTCCCTGACTCACCTCAAGTCCCATTGACACAAACAAAAATTTCAGCACAACCCACTCCAACCGGTTTGGCTTAGGCGTGCAGCCTGTCATGAGGGCAGAGATGGGTATAAGTGGATGCCTGGACACATGCAGATCATGACATTCACTGTTACACACAGAGACAGCCCCACATGTGTGCGTGGCATGTACACATACAGAGACACATAGGGAACGCATGATGGAGGGATATAGGGTGTTATCGTTGTTCGTGTGTCTGTCTCCTGATTGGGTGCTCCTCGAGGGTGGGGACTGTGTGCTATGTGTCTCTGTCTCTCACTTGAGCCTGCCACAAAGTGGTACTCACTGTTGAATGAATTCATGTGCGCAGGCGTGTGCGCAGTGATGCCACGCATGCGGGCACAAATACACATTATAAACATGCTACCAAGACTTGAATTGTTCCCATTCTTAGGACCCAGAATGTGGGTGGGAGGAGGGTAGTTAGTGAAGCATGAGGAGAATGGGATTCAGTGTGGAAGAAAGAACCGAACCCAGGATACCAGGTCTTGGTCTTTTTTTTTCAGGCCTTGGTCTTGAAATTTTTCCCCAACCAATATTTTTTCTTCCAGCCCCAAGCTCAGTATAATCCTTCCCCATGTCTCATTCCAGAAGAGAGTGAGAAAAGCTTAAGGATGAGGGCATATTCCCAAGAGCCTGGCCCTTGTGAGACATACAGGATTGAGGAAGGAGGAAACAGAGGCACTGGGAGATCGATGTTTGTGAAATGAGGAAAGAGAGATCCCTGCCTCCATCAAAGGCTGGAGTAGCTGCCTGACTCTGGCACTCCCTCGGGTCCTGCGGTGCCCTCAGCCCTATTCAAGGCTGCATCTGGTGCTTATTAGGGCCTGAACAGACCCATGAATAAATGGGTATGGCCATACCTTAACACCACCTCTGGAAAGTTCTGCCTCCTTTCAGTGCCCCATATGGTTAGAATTGGGGGTGAGTGAATGAGGGTCCCGACCAGGGGCTCAGAGCCATCCTGACTGGTAGCACTTCGGAGGGAGGGGTATGTCGTGAATGGAAAGGCTGAAGGAGAGTGGATACCCACCTGCGATCTAACTGCTTTCCCACCCCCATGCCTCAGTTTCCCCTGTGGTTTCCTGTACCTGGAGGGGCAAATCCGTGGGAAGGAAAGGAGCTCCTCTGAAAGCATGCGATAGGATCCAAGGTGTGATAATTATAACACAGGATGCTCCCTCCTCCCATTCCCCCGGCCCTACCCCACCCCTGCCACGGTGGATCTCAAAGCAGCATCTGGGTGGGGCTGCTCCCCTGGCACAGGTGGGGACCCGAGGCCTGAAGAGGGGAAGGGGTTTGCCAAGGTGGAGGTGGAGAGAAACTGGGGAGTTTTGGCATCCAGCCTGGCCCTTGAGGCTACTTGTGACCTGCAGGAAATAGTCCTTGAAGAAGAGGTCTCTGCCATGGTCACTGCGGAGAGTTGGGATCTAGAGCCAGAGTTGGGGCTCCAGGGTCAAGTCCAGGTCACAGGCCAGACGCAGGATGATAACTCACACTCAGTCAGGAACTCAGCTTTTCAGACCCTGCCTCACCAACTTTCCCATCCTGACGCTCATTTATTCAGAAAGTCATGCCTTCAACAAAAGTATATTCTGTTCCCATTAAGTGCCGTGGACTGGCCTATCGTGGATGACTGAGACAAGATTATAGAATGAGCCCAACTTTCAAGGGGTTCACAGACTACAGCTCTCACTCTGCCCCTCGAGTTTACACAATTTCCTGAATCCCTGACACACAACAGGCCTCAACCAATGTTTCTTGACTTGAAGCTTACAATTTAGTTAAGGAGATAAGATGTGCACAAATTATGAGCACATAAGCTATAATAAAGGGCCTAGCAAAGGCTGAGGAAGAATAGGGGCAAGATTAATTCGGGGTGGGAGGAGCTGAGAAGGCTTCATGGGAGATGTGGCATTTGAGGTCAGCTTTGAAAGATGAGTAAGATCTTGACAGGTAGAATTGGTGGGGGAAGGGGTGTGTGTGAAAAATATTCTACGTGAAGTAGCCCTCCCTTACTGCTTCTAGATTCCTCCTTCCTGCCCCCTTCCAGACAGAAGGGTTCTGCTGTAAGATTTTAACTTGTTACTTTTTCCTTCACCCAGGTCTATCTTTATGTTTCCCTGTTGTTTTGGCCCTTGCCTGGGAGCAATCTGCCCCTCTTCTTCCCTAAATGTTCAGGGGCCTCAGAATATGCCCCCTTCCTCTGGCCAACCTAGCTTGGCCAGTGAGGTTTTGTGTAACTTGGCAGTCATATTTTATGCATCCCAAAAGGAAACACACGCTCTGACAAGTATGCGTATACTTATAGGAATACAGGGACAGAGGTCTGAAATCAAGATTGTCCTTGCAAAGTCTAGACGTGTGGTCTTGTCCAGTGACCATGGGATACAGTGGATAAAATGACCATGGAGACGGTAAAAAGGAACCACTTTCTAATCAAGCTGTGCTGATGCCCTTTCGTGACTCGTAGCCAGGAAACAAGGTGCTGAAGCAGAGAGAGGGCCCTGCCAGGAAAGCCAGGCATCTGTAGGGCTCATTCCTTTGTCAGTCCCTTGACTTCTCCTATGGGGTCAGGGCAGTCACTTAAGCTCTTTCTCAGGGGCCTTTGAACTAGCTCCTTGCCTCAGGGATATAGGTGACTGAGCAAATCGTGATACTAAGCCATTTGTCCTCTGTCCCTTCCCCTGGCTGGGCCTCAGTTTTCTCATCAGAAGAATGAAGTATACAGGCCAGCACTGGCAGAATCTTGCTCAGCTCTGGCCTGCTCTGAATCTGCTCTCCAAAACTGAGCCCCTCCAGGAGATTGGGGTCAAGGCCCCCAGGAGGCAGCAAGGCTCGCTGTGGGTGGGATGCTTGGGTTCCTTTCCACCCACAGGGCCTTGCCCCTGTTGTCCTGGCCTGGTGCCTCCCTCTTTGAGACAACCTGGGCCTCCGCTCTGCCACCCTCACCTCTCTCCTCACAGCCCCTTCCACACACGTGCAGGTAAAGCCAGCAGCTGAGGACAGGACCCCACTGCCCGCACCCAGGCCCTTCCCTCCTTCCCTCCCTCCCTGGCGCCCATTAGCCAGCCCAGGCCATGGGGGCGGTGGCTGCTGAGTCTCCGTGCCAGGCCCGCCCCCGGAGACGCACCTGTTCTGACCTGCTGAGCAGGTTCCCAGGTTTCTGCCGTCGTTGTTGGCCACGGCGTGGGAAGCAGCTCTGGGGGAGCTCCGAGCTCCCGATCACGGCTTTTTGGGGGTAGCTACGGCTGGGTGGGCAGCACGGGGTCAGGTCCCCGAGTGGAGACCCAACTGGGATAGGCAGGTGCGTCAGTGTCTCGGGACTCCACGGCTTCCTGCCTTCTAGGTCGTTGCCTCATCCAGCTCTAGAGCCGGCTCCCAGGGAGAAGTCGGTGGAACTTCAGAAACGCCGGGCAGATTTGCCTTCCGACCAATGCCCCTGTCCCTGGGAGCCGAGATGTGGGGCCCTGAGGCCCGGTTGCTGCTGCTGCTGCTGCTGGCATCATTTCCAGGTAGGACTTGCCTGAGCCATCAGGACCCTTGCTTCCAAGCCTGGCCTGGCACAGACTCGCACGCACAAACACACAGACACACACGCACGCACGTACACAAACATTCTCTTTCCTTTAACTCTGAACTGAGGAACTGATCTCTCTCTCCCACGTCCAGCTGCCAGCAGTGCCCCCAGAAGAGCCAGCATAGCTATTCCTCTCATGTCCCCTCCAACCCCCCAGGCCAGGTCACTATGTCTGGGATCCTGACGACCTCTGCCAAAGCCTTGCCTAGGCCTGAGCTGTCTCAGAGGGAATAGATACGGCGACTCAGTGCAGGTGGGCAGGGAGGTGGAACTTGTGAGGACCCTGGTCACCCCAGGGGATCCCCAAGGCTCCTTGGCCTACCCCCTGGGCTCCAGGACTGCTGTCTGGAACTAGGGCTGACTCAGGGCTGTGCCAGTCTCAGTAGTCATCAGGGTGGGTACACAAAACCCAATGCCCAGAGAGTGGACAGGGCATTTCTATCCCCTTCTCCTCTCTCCATGATGTTCTGGAGTGCCAGGGCCGGGGCACCTGTCGGGACCTATAGGAGAGCTGGGAACTCCTCTCCCTCTGGCCCTCTCTTTCCCTGGGCACAGCCGTAAGTGCCAGGGTGGTAATAAGGGGATTCACATGAGCAGGGTCTAGGGTAGGGTGCCTTCTACATAGGGTGTGGTCCCCTTTTGTTCACCTCCTGTCCCCCCATTTTCTCAACTAGATATTCTGTATTACTCTTCACCTCCTGCCTGTCTAATGTATGCAGAGCAGATACAAATCATAGGAGTTTATAATCTTCAGAGTGGGAAAGAGAGAGAGAGTGTGTGTGTGCATGCACAATGAGACTGCAATGGGATTCCATAGGCTGTTCCCAGGGTAATGAGTAAATGAGAAATCTTTCTTTTTGCAAATATGGGGCCTTATTCAGACAGGATAGTTTGATTCTCAGCCCCAGGGGCAGTAGCAAGGGAGCCTCCATTGTCCAGCGGGAGGTGGCAGTGATTCACCCCCCATCCCCAGCTGACGCTCTAAGGAGGAGAACAAGGAAGGCCTAGATGTGTAGACTGGTGAGGGTGGGGGCTGCTCCCACTATGGTATTGTAATGGAAGGGTCATTGGCCCAGCCTCCAGTCACAGGATACTGAGCTCCTACCCCTGCCATCCCCCCACCACCAGCCCCGTGTCTTAATTCCCATCTTCCAGACAACCCTTCTCACTTGCTTAGGGCAAGGGTGGTGCCTGGTTGCTGGGGTCAGGAAACCCCAAAGTCACTTTCCTATAGGATCTACCCACACCTAAAGAGTGGAGCCATGCGGTCTCAGGACTTGGAAGGGATCAAAGAAAGCACCACTCCACCTCCCTCGTTTTACAGATAGGAAACTGAGAGAAACAGATAGGCGAGTGAGATCTGCAAGATTCCTCAGTGTTAGAAGCATAACCAGGGTGAGTGTCTTGGTCTCCTGATTCCTAGTACAGTACAGCATAGTACATTCGAGTGCACACTGGGTACAGCCGGAGTGCTAGATGGTGGAGCTATAATGGTAAGACATGGTTCCTGCCTTGCTTTTCCATGATGCAAAACTGTTCTTTCTAAGAGAAGCCCAGGGAAGGGGAATGGAGACTCCCTTCTAGTTAGGAAACTACCCCTGGCCTCACCCAGGGCCTGCTCAGGAGGTGCTGCAGTAAGGGAGGAAGCCTGCCTCCCAGATTGCTAGTAGGAGACCACTCTGCTGCTGCTGCTGTCGCCGCCACAAGCCTCCACAGAGCTGCAGGTTGCTCTGAAGGTCAGAGACTCAGGCCCCAGGTTCCTAGCCTGAGGATTAGATGGTCCCACCTCCACTGCCACCCCCATTCTGCTCCTCTGTGTGTAGGATATCCTTAATGGCCCCCCAAAAACTGGACTGTTACTTGCTTCTGAAAAGTCTTTGCACTGGGAGGTCAGGAGCCTTGGACCCAGACCCCCTTTTTGCTATTAATTTGTTGGATGGCCTTGGGCAACCAAGAAACTAGACTTTAGTGGAGCAAAGCTAGGACCAGATGATCTCTAGGGACTGTCCAGCTCTGAAATACTATGACTTTGTGATTGTCCAGGCTCTAGCTGAAGGGAGATGCTGGGGTGTGAGGAGAGTCACTCAGTATGGCTGCAGAGATAGAAGGGGAAGGGTCCTGGCCCTGTTCTCAGAGGGGACCAGAGTACCTTTTCCCAGGATACTGCTTTCCTGGCCCCACTGCAAATTCACCCTCCCACCCCAAACTCCTGGGCCATTAGAGCTGTGAGCCCCAGGGCCCTGCCCCACCCCTGACAGGGAGAGGAGCCCAGGCTTGGGAGGCGCCTGACACCACAGCTCTTTGTTTCTCCTTAATGGGATGAGTTTCCGGGTGAGGTCCTCTCCCTTCTCCCTCCCCCATCTCCTGCCCTGAGGCTCGGGGACCCAAATCTACAAGATTCCCCCCCACACACACCCCGGGATCCCAGTCCCTAGCTCTTTGTCTGGGCCCAGCAGGCCCTGCAAGACCAGAGGGTGAGTGGTTCTCTGAATTCCAGGTCTGTCTTCTGAAGGCTAGGATCGGCTTCTGTCTGAGGTTAGTTTCCTAGAAAGGGAGGGGCCCATCCCTGCTTTTCTGCTCCTATTTACAGAGGGGGGCAGGCCCTTTCCTGTAGGACCAACCCAAGCCCAGGGAAGCCAGCAAAGGAGGCTAGCTTCCCCGCCCAATGTGGCGAGAGACTAGGAGAATCCCAGGGAAGCCCTGTGTCCCCAGTGACCTGGGCCCCACCCTAGTGTTTAAGGGGGCTGGGTTAAGGAGACCCCATCCACAGAGATGGAGGTGAGGAGCTTAGAGTCCACAGTCCCGTTGTGTGGACCACAGCCTAAGGACCCTGGGGTCGTCCAGGCACAGTGAAAGTGGCTCAGCACTGAGGGGAGGAGTCCAGTGAGGAAGGAACACCTAGGTCTCCAGCCTCCAAAACTCGCCCTGGCACTGGCCAAAGTCTAGGCAGAGAGAAGTGATGGAGGTGACCTGGGGTCAGGAGGGAAGGGAGTGGAGGAACCTGGGGTCTGGATCTGGGAGCAGGATCTAAAATGAGGAGGTGAGGTTCAGAACCCGGAGCGGCCACCATGCCTCCTGGGGGATGGCTGGGAAGTAGGCAGCTGGGATCCCTCTTTTGCTGGAACCAGGAACCTCTGGTCTCAGGAGCTTTTCCCATAATTTTCTGGTCACCCCCACCCTCTTCCCTGTAAAGCTGTTGTGTCTTGAGAGCTGGGGTTGAGACTGTGATCTGGGGCGGGGCAGAGCTGGCCATAGTGGGTGGAGGGGCGGCATGGGGGAGGTGGGATCTCAGGAGTTTGGGAGAAGGCAAATTCTGGGTCTCCCACCCACAGTGTGGCTGTTGTGGTGACTCAGCCGGGCTCAGACTCTGGCTCCGGGGGGTTTAGGGGACTTATCTGTGCTGGGAGCTGTGTCTGGGCCAGGGCTGGGGCTGCCTCAAGGCCTGTCCTCCCCCATTGTTCTCATCTCCCTTTGTGATTGGGGTGGCCCCCCTCCCCAGCCACTAATCTGCAGGTGGGCACTCTGCCCGGGTTGGGGAAGCTCTCACTAAGCTGGGGGGCTTAGGACAATGGGGGGTAAGTGAGGGAGGTGGAGGAAGGTGGAGGGAGAATCTTCTTTCTGGTTTTTAAAAGTCCTTAGTGCTCCTAGGCCAAGGTTATGGGGGAAAGTCTGGATGAGAAGGGGCTCGTTGGGTTGTTCATGTCACCTGTCCTGGATGGGGAACTTCGCTGCTCCCCTCCCAGGGTTTTCTTCTCCCAGACTCGCCCACAGACTCCAGCTCTGTCTGGTGGAGGCTGTCGCAAGGGGAGGCAAGAGTTAACAAAGGAGAATGAGACCCTAGACAACCTGGACCCCTCCCCCCAGCCCCAGGCGGGATCCCCCCCCTTTCCCACCAAACCCACACTAGACAACCTTACCCCAGGCCTGAGCCAGAGCTGGTTTTTCTGGTGGTGGCAGCAGCAGAGCCCTGACAGAGATTCCCAGGGAGAGGCCTCCTTGGGGGCCAGAGGTGCTGGGGGGCCCAGCAGAGTGGGGGTGGTGGTTGGTGAGAAGGCCAGGAGTCCCTTTAGTGAGAACCTGAGGAGCAAGGGCAAAGGGAGCTTTTGTTTTGTTCTACTGGGGAGCCCTTGATGGCAATTTCCCATCACCTGGAGGGACAGTGACCTCATCTCTGGGTACCTCCACCTTGAGCCTCAGAGGAATCTGCCCTCAAGTCTTGGGGTGAGGTGGGGAGAGATGCCGGGGGTGACATTCCAGACAGGATCCAGAGGCGAAGGCTTGGAGCCACACACCACTGACCAAGGGCAGCCTAGATGAATAGAGATGCAGAAGCCAAGATAAACCGACATCAAAATATTTACTATGTGTGCAGAGTTCCACGAGACAGGAACGCACGCCATGCACAGAGGGTGTGAGACGCACATGGAATGGTGTGTGCACACATGTTCACGCCACCAACACATAGCTCTTCCCTCTGGACACAGACAATTAGTGCATATACTTCCCCAAAGATAAGACGTGAACTCACATATGTGCCAAACACCCCCAAATTTATGCAAGGAGACAGCCTTGAATGCATGTGAACCAGCACTAAGACTGGCCAGCCCCTCACCCAGAGATCCCCATACATTTAAATGCAAATACCAGGCCAGGCATGGTGGCTCCTGTCTGTAATCCTAGCACTCTGGGAGGCTGAGGCCAGGAGTTTGAAACCAGCCTGAGCAAGTGTGAGACCCCCATCTCTACTAAAAATAGAAAGAAATTAGCCGGACAACTAAAAATATATATAGAAAAAATTAGCCGGGCATGGTGGTGCATGCCTGTAGTCCCAGCTACTCTGGAGGCTGAGGCAGAAGGATTGCTTGAGCCCAGGAGTTTAAGGTTACTGTGAGCTAGGCTGATGCCACTGCACTCTAGCTGGGGCAAGAGAGAGACTCTGTCTCAAAAACAAAAAACAAACAAACAACCTCACAAATGCCTCATGCCTATTCCCTTCCTCCTTCTCCCAGACCCACCTCTAGGACCCCCACAAGCATGTCCGTAAGTACCGGCAGGGGATGCTGGTGGAGAAACCCCTTGGAAATAAAAGGTGCTTCCTCAAAGATGCTGTAAATAGCTGGATATCTGCAGGTGCCACCTCAGTTTCACCCCAGCCCTCACACAGAAAGGAAAGCTGGGACCTGGGCACAGGGTGGGGAGCAGCTAGCCAGCCCAAGCCAGGAATGGAGGGCCTGTCTGGGAGCGGGCGGGGTACACAAAGGGCTGGGCTCCGAAGAGGCCCGTGGGGGCCTGGCCAGGGGTGGGGGAGGCCAAGGGCAGGGATCCCGTCTGGCCAGTTGGGCCTGTTCTCTCCCTTGCGCAAGGTGGTGGCGGCTGTGGCTAGGCTTGCTGCTGTGTAGCAGCTTCTGAGTCACCAAGGCTCCTGACCAGCGTCCTGGTGCTCCCTGGAGGAGGGGTGGGAGGGTCGAGGGAGGAGTGCCCAACTAGCCAGAGTCCACCAGCTTCGGCAAACAATTTGCAGCAGAAGGGTCTGTGGGCTTGGCCTGGCCTGGCTACCACATGTCCGCAGGGTGACCTCACCAGGGAGGCAGTGCGTCTCCTTTAGTCTGGTGACATCATCATGCTGACGCCAGGCTGGCACTGGGTGGGGGAGAGAAGGAGGAGGCAGTTCTGGCCTGCCCTGGCCTGGCAGCCTGGCCTCCCAGGTGTCTTTAGCTAGGGACAGGGATTCTAGGGCCCCAGTTCTATTTTCTCTTGCAGCCTAGAGGGCTGTAGGGTGGTACTCAGCTAGAGGAGGGCCTTGCTCCAGGCTGAGATGCTCCTACTAAATGGTAGATTTAGCATAATGGGGGGCTATGGAGGACATCCAGAAGGGATGTTCCTGTTTTACTGGGTTCCTCATTCTGCAAAGCTTGGGCTTGTCCCTTGAGAGTGGGGATCTTGGACTCACAGGTAGGAAGGAACATGGAGGATTGGGATTCAGGCATGCACTGGGTACCCAGTGCCTGCTGTGCCCTAAAGAGGTATTTTTTGAGGGAAATATGGGTGGAGTTCAAGACCAGCCTGAGCAAGAGTGAGACCCCATCTCTATGAAAAGTAGAGAAATTAGCCAGGTGTGGTGGGACGTGCCTGTAGTCCCAGCTACTTGGGAAGCTGAGGCAGGAGGATCGCTTGAGCCCAGGAGTTGGAGGTTGCAAAGAGCTATGATGATGCCACTGCACTCTACCTGGGGCGACAGCGTGAGACTCTGTCTCAGAAAAAAAAAGAAAGAAAGAAAGAAAGAAAAGAAATAGTCTTTAGAAGGGTTTGAGTGTCCCAGTAGGGCAGGGCCTGGGATCCCTATGACCTGCACAGATGCTAATGTTTGAAGCAGAGGATGTGCTGGGGCTCCCCTACCCCAAGCCCACTCCTAGCCCTTCCTTGGCAGCTCTGCTCTCTCCAGTGCCAGGAGGAGGTGCCTGGGAGGGGTGCGGGTGTTTAGCTGGACTCCTAGGCTGGGCTGGGTGGAACTAACATCAGCTTAGGCAGGTCAGGGCCTTGGTATCTGGCCCTGCAGGTCTGTCCTGTCCCATCCAGGCCCTCCCAGTTCCCAATAGCATCCTCCCTCCCTCTACCCCCTGCAAGCAGGGCCATAGGACCCCCTTCCTCCGCCCCATGCTCTGCCTCACTAGAACCCTCTGGTCCACTCCAGGGAGGCTTCACCTCCCTCCATACCTCCTTCCCCTCCATCCTGCCTTTCTTCCTCTGTCCAGTCTGGAGGTGTCCCCTTTTGCAGTAAACCCAACCAGCAAGCCGATCCTGCCTCCACCCCAAGATTGCCATGTCAACTCCCTCCATGACCAGCCCAACCAAGGACTACTCGCTCCTCCTCATTCTACTCTTTCCTTCCTCTGCCTGATGCTCTCATTCATTCACCCATTCATTCATTTGGTCAGTCCATAAATGCTAATTGAGCACCAATTATGTGCCAGGAATGGAGACCACATGCCAAGGAGCACCAAATCAGAAACCACAGTTACTGAGACTCAGTTTCTGTTCTTGAGCTCAATCTGGTAAGGGAGGCAGACAAGGAAATAGCAAATACAAACTGTGGGGTAAAGTGCTGTGAAAGGGGTGAAGGGGTGAAGGCAGGGTGCTGGCAGGTACAGAGGAAGGGCACCTAAGGCTGCCTGAGGTGGAGGTGGGGAGGGAGGGCTCCGGGAGGAAGCGATGCCTAAGCGGAGTCTTACAGGGTGAGTAGGAGTTACCCAGACAGTGATGAGTAGGAGCTCCAGACGCAGGGAGGAGGGCATTCCCGGCAGAGGGAACAGTGTGAGCAAAGGTGAAGAGCACCAGGGTGTGTGAAGTGCCAGGCAGAGACAGGGACTGTGTTGGGAGTTGCTGGGGTACACGTCCAAGGCAAGGAGCTCTTGCCATCCCAGAGTGCCCTTCCACTCTGCCCCAGGCCCCAATCCCTGTATTTCACTTTTTATTCCATGACTTTGAATTTATTTCTACCCAATCATGAGCTTCCTCAGGCCCTGCCTTCCTCATAAGCTACTCATCCTGGAAATTTAGGAGCTGTATGTGTCTTTCCTCTCCCTCATCTCTCCTTCTGGTCAGTGACCAAATCCCTGTCAAATTTCCCCCAGGAACTGTCGTCTCCTCTCCACCGTGGCACCACTGTGCCAGGGCTGCAGCCGCAGCCTCCTGGTGAATGTCAGTGTTCAGTCTCCCCACTTTCTAGTCTCACTGCACAGCACCACCTGCCTCACGACACTCCCTGGCTAAGAAAGCTTCCGTGACTCCCCGTTTCCTCTTGACCAAGTCTGACCAGGTTCCTTTGCCTGGCATGGAAGGTCCTGGGTGATCTGGCCCCACCCTACCCCAACCATACTTTCCAGTCCTGCTCAACGCACACACCCTGCCCCAGCTCAGTCCTCTCCTCTCTGCTTCCTGAAGCAGCCAGCCTCTCCACTCCTCAGTGTTTGCTCACCTTGGTCCCTCACCTGGAATGCCTTTCTAGGTCCTTCTCCCTCCTAATTCCTACCCAACTCATGCATGAGGTCCTCCCACGTGACTTGGTCCCACTGAGACCACCCCGTTCCAGAACTGGCCTGCAACACACCACTGAGCACTAAATCAGGAACATCATCACGTGTTTCCCTATGTGTCTCCATGTACATATATATCTTGCTCCTGAACAGACCTCAGGTTCCATGAGGGCAGGGAACGATCCTTATCTGCAAATAAGGTTATGTGATGGATATCTCTAATTCCAGAATCCTCGAGTGCTTCTCTCAATCCTGAAAACACTAGTCCTTTGTCCCTGGTCCTTTGATTCTGGCTCAGTATTCTAACCCTGTCGCTGTGTGTCTCTCCTGACCTCATCTCTCGGAGCCTCTGACCTGGGCCCTTTCTGTCTTCGGTGACTTGCTCATTCCTGCCTTCGAGCCTCGGTTCATGCCATTCCTCCCACATGGAATACCTCCTGTTCTCTGGGAATCCAGATCTCTCATCTTCAAACCATGAAAAGAATGTTCCAAAGGACCTATGGGATGGACCCTTCCCACCCTACATGTCCCATCCCAGACACCAGTGGCTTCTGGACCCTTGCTGTGGTTCTGGCCACACTTCCTGAAAGCATTCACTTTTGCCCCGTTGGTAGATTGAACCTTTTGTGAAAGTTTGTTCATTCATGGCTTTCCCCGTTTCTGTATGCATAAAAATTCCATTTCCCTGATGCCGGTGAACTCCCTGAGGGCAGGGGGCCGTGTCACTGGTCCTGTTACAGCCTCCCACATTGCAATCGCTCAGGATACAATCTTAGTCTGCAAGAGGGTGTGAGTCTTCCATAAATCGTCTCTATGGCCTTAGGCAAACCACTTCCTCTCTCTGGGTCTCAGTTTCCTCATCTGTTAAATGGTGATAATAACGCCTACCTCTTGGGAATGTTTTGTGGCTCTAATGAGGTAATGAACAGAACGCGCTTTGCAAGCACAAAAGGCTGCAGAGGAGTTCCGGCTGCCTTTGCTGTCATTATCATTATGACTGTGTTCCCCGGGCTCTGGCAGCACCCCTAATCTTGGCTGCTCCTGTCTGCCCCCTGCAGGTCGGTGCCCCGCAGGTGAGCTGGAGACCTCGGAAGTGGTGACCGTGGTGCTGGGCCAGGACGCAAAGCTGCCCTGCTTCTACCGAGGGGACCCCGAGGAGCAGGTGGGGCAGGTGGCATGGGCTCGGGTGGACGCCGGCGCCGGCGAGGGCGCCCAGGAGCTGGCGCTGCTGCACTCCAAATACGGGCTACATGTGAGCCCTGCCTACGAGGGCCGTGTGGAACAGCCACCGCCCCCACGGAACCCCCTGGACGGCTCCGTGCTCCTGCGAAACGCTGTGCAGGCGGATGAGGGAGAGTACGAGTGCCATGTCAGCACCTTCCCCGCTGGCAGCTTCCAGGCGCGGCTGCGGCTCCGAGTGCTGGGTAAGTGGGGCTGGCTGGGCATGGTCGGAGGCTGCTGTGTGCGTGCAGAGGGCCGGGGCCCCCAGGCCAGGCGTCTCAGAGGGGAGACGCGGGAGGCAGGGGGAAGCAGAGGTGGATACAGCAGAGTCAGAACAGGAATAAAAGGTGGGGTCCTATAGGGGTAAGGGACTTCATCTAGCCCGTCCATCCTTGCACTCAATCCAGAAATTCTCTCCAAGTAACCCCCAAAGCTGGGGAAGAATCATTTATTAGGAAGTTCTTCCTTCCAATGCCTTGAAATGTCCCCCTCTGTTACTTTTGCCCTGTGGAACGCAATATGGCAAGGGCTTATTCTCTTTTCTGCACAATTGCTTCTCAGAGAGCTGAGATTCTTTGTCATGCCCCGCCTAAAGCTACTCTTCTCCAAGCTAAACTTACTGGTTCCTGCCACAGTGCCACCAAAGACACCAACCCCAAGCTTCCCTCGACAACCTGGGCACCATGGTTTTTAAAACATAGGCCTGAGGCGGGGCTCGGTGGCTCACACCTGTAATCCTAGCACTCTGGGAGGCTGAGGTGGGCGGATAGCTCAAGGTCAGGAGTTTGAAACCAGCCTGAGCAAGAGCGAGACCCCGTCTCTACTATAAATAGAAAGAAATTAATTGGCCAACTAAAAATATATAGAAAAAATTGGCTGGGCATGATGGTGCATGCCTGTAGTCCCAGCTATTCGGGAGGTTGAGGCAGAAGGATTGCTTGAGCCCGGGAATCAGAGGTTGCTGTGAGCTAGGCTGACACCATGGCACTCTAGCCCAGGCAACAGAGTGAGACAGTGTCTCAAAAAAGAAAAAAAAAAAAAAAAAACGTGAAACGTGAGCCTGGGTGAGGACCCACAGACCTAGCTTTGTGGCCATACCTGACCAGTGGGGCTAAAACTGTCCTTGATCTGGATCTTTGGTGAATGTGGTCTGAGTTCACAATCACCTTTTAAACCACCACTTTGCACTATGGGCACTTGGGGTCATCCCTGGACCTATGGTCAAGTTAAGTCTTTTTCCATTCTGTGCTTGGTCTGTTAATATTTTGAAGATGAAAATAAAAGCCTTTATAGTAAGCAGTTTCCCTTTATTCACATGGAAGTTCGTAATATCAGCCTTAGAGTAGAAAAACCTTGGTGTGAATCTCGGCTTTATCACCTAATAGCTAGAACAAGTCATTTAACCTCCCTGAGCTTCGGTTTCTTCACCTATAAAATAAGGATAATAATACCTACCTCACTGGCTTGTTGACAGAATTAAATGAGATAACGTTTAAAAGTGTTTAGCATAATAGTTAGCACATAGTAAGTGCTTACTAAATGGTGGCTATTATTATTATAATTATTATATAGATGATATCTGGTTAGTTTTTAAATTACTCCATTATTTTTATTTAAACAAATGACCCATGTTCACTGTAAAAAATTCAGACAATGAAGAAAGATACAGAGTCACCTGAAATTCTACTACTCATCTGGCATCTTGGCGAAATAAGAGAAGGAAAGTTTGCACTTGTGCGAGATTGAGATGGGATGGGGTGGGGCCTCCTGAGAGGAGTTGTGCAGCCCTGTGACTCCTGCCCCTGCCCTCTGCAGTGCCTCCCCTGCCCTCACTGAATCCTGGTCCAGCGCTAGAAGAGGGCCAGGGCCTGACACTGGCAGCCTCCTGCACAGCGGAGGGCAGCCCAGCCCCCAGCGTGACCTGGGACACAGAGGTCAAAGGCACAACCTCCAGCCGCTCCTTCAAGTACTCCCGCTCTGCTGCTGTGACTTCAGAGTTCCACCTGGTGCCTAGCCGCAGCATGAATGGGCAGCCACTTACCTGCGTGGTGTCCCACCCTGGCCTGCTCCAGGACCAAAGGATCGCCCACATCCTCCATGTGGCCTGTAAGTACTTGGACGATTGAGTAGGGAGGCCCCCTGGGTTCCGAGAGGATTGTGAGACACTGTGAGGCCCTGAGCCACACCAGGCTGGCCAGCCTGGGTCCTGGAGGCTGCAGTGTGTGAGAGAGCACTAGTCCAAAGGTAGAAGATCTGAAACTCGATCACAGATGACCTTGGCGAATCACTTAGACCTCTCTGAGCTTTGGTGCCTTCGTCTTTACGAAAGAGATTGCCCTGCTTCCCGGGGTTGTTGGGAGAATCAATTATAAACATGGAGTTGAAAGCACTTTGTAAAATTATAGTTTGAGGTTTGGAGACAGATAGACTTAGGAGAAGCCCTAGTTCTTCTATTTACCAGCTGTTATTTAATCTTGTTGGGCTTCACTTTCTTCATCAGCAAAATGAGTCTAATTATACCAAATTTACAGGGTTTTGATGAGAATTAGAAACCATGAATGCAAAGCAACTCGCGCAGTGCTTAATGTATAGTGCACTGAAGGCTCTCAGTAAATGGTAGATATTGTTTTCCCAGGATCAGATTTCAAGCCTCTGGTGGGAGGGGATAAGACTATTGTCAGCATTTTGTACCAAGTAGGTTGTCAAGTGTGTTGGTGGTATAGTGGTGAGCATAGCTGCCTTCCAAAGTAGTTTGTCAACAAATGTTTGTTAAAGAAGTGAATGAACTAGTAGGATTATTAAGCCTTTGAAGAGTCAGGCAGCATTTATGGAGCACCTGTTCTGTGACTAGCACTACTAGGCACCACAGGATATCCAGAAAAAGTGTGACACATCACTACCCTGAGGGGCTTAAGGGCTCAAGGCACAGGTAAACCAACATGGGCTCTGAGCTTAGGGAGGGGAGGGAACTGTGTGGCCAGGAGCGAGGTGGGGCCCAGCCAGGTTTGGCAGCAGATGAGTAGGATGGTGGAAGGCAGGGGGAGGCTATTCCAGGCAGGGTGGGGCAGGGGTGGTGTCTCTTAGAGGTACCCTACAATCAAAAGCATCATTCCCATTCTTTCTCCTCCCACCTCCCATTCCAGTCCTTGCCGAGGCCTCTGTGAGGGGCCTTGAAGACCAAAAGCTGTGGCAAGTTGGCAGAGAAGGAGCGATGCTCAAGTGCCTGAGTGAAGGGCAGCCCCCTCCCTCGTACAACTGGACACGGTGAGTGCCTGGGCCTCAGGGAGGGCCTAGCGTGGGACCCGGTTCCTTCCTTCTCAAGGCCAGGATGTACTAATCATGGGCTGGAACAATATAATCAGAACCCCAAATAAATTGGGGGACATGTTCAGACTGATATAAGAATATGCAAAGTCACCAAACATTATTATTGGCTTGCCCAGAGAATCTAGGACATGTGGTCATTGGTAGGGAGTAAATTGATAAGCCCTTGGATTATTTTTTCTAACTTGTTTTGGGGGTCAGGGGAGAGTCTCACTCTATCACCCTGGGTAGAGTGCAGTGGTGTCATCACAGCTCACTGAAACCTCAAACTCCTGGGCTCAGTGATTCTCCAGCCTCAGCCTCCCAAGTATCTGGGACTACAGGCACGTGCCACCATGCCCAGCTGTTTTTTTCTATTTTTGGTAGAGACGGGGTCTTGCTCTTGCTCAGGCTGGTCTTGAGCTCCTGACCTCAAGCAATCCTTCTGCTTCAGCTTCCCAGAGTGCTAGGATTATAGGCGTGAGCCACCACACCAGCTTTTTTCTAGCTTTTAAATTGTGGAATATAACACAGCATTTGAACATTAATATTTTATATATTTATGTGAGTTCATAAAGTGCCTAAGACAAAAAGACACAGGTGAATTTGTAACTGTTGTTAAACCAACACTACGGTAAACACCACGATCTTGCCAGAATCTTGAAAATACCTACATACCTCCGCCAGTTCCCTCAAGGAGTCCTTGGCTTTTTTCCCAGGGTTTGAGATGTCCAGAGAATTGGGGAGGGGTCAGGCACACACATATGTGAGCCCCTGACAAGCATGTTCTCACATGTGAGCATGGGAGCGATGTATGTGGCCTTGTGCCTAGAGCTGTGTTCATGTACCCTGCCATATAACATCATGGGTGTTGGAGCGTGCAGTCACATTTTCCAATTACCTCCAAGCGCAGCTAGGAGTGGAGCGTCCTGCTGTGTGGACTTTATAACATGTGTCCCTGGTACCCAGTGCTGGGTGACGTGATGCCTGTGGGAGCATGTGGGATGGCACACATGTGGATCTTCCCGAGTGTGTGTGGGGGGTGCCCGGGTCAGGCTGGGCAGCCGGGAGAAGGGACCTCTGCCTGGACCTGCCTAGGGGAGGGAGGGGCACCGTGGGAACAGCCGGCGGCTCTGGGTGACGTCATGGGGGAGAGGGGTGGAGAGCTGCCTGGGCACGTTGGGTGGTGGCAGCCTCAGCCCTCCCCAGCCAGCACCCTTAAGCTTCCCTGTCCTCCAGGCTGGACGGGCCTCTGCCCAGTGGGGTACGAGCAGAAGGGGACACCCTGGGCTTTCCCCGGCTGACCACTGAGCACAGTGGCATCTACGTTTGCCACGTCAGCAATGAGCTCTTCTCGAGGGATTCTCGGGTCACTGTGGATGTTCTTGGTAAGCACAGGGGGCAGAGACAAGGGACCTGGGCTGAGGGCCTGGTGGGGGCACCAGGAAGCAAGACAAAGAGAGTGAATGGGGGAAGTATGTATTTGGAGGTGGCTCACTGTGTGTATTTTGCTAGGGCCAAGCTGAGGGGGAGGTTTTGGATGTGTTTTGTGAGCGGAGGCGGGGGAGGGGGGGTGCTGTGTGTTCCGGGGTGGGTCATGGATCTGGGCATCCCCCTCAGCCAGTGGCCTGTCTCCAGCAGACCCTCAGGAGGACACAGGGAAGCAGGTGGACCTGGTGTCGGCCTCGGTGGTGGTGGTGGGTGTGATCGCCGCACTCTTGTTCTGCCTTCTGGTGGTGGTGGTGGTGCTCATGTCCCGATACCATCGGCGCAAAGCCCAGCAGATGACCCAGAAATAGTGAGTACTGGCCGCTCCTGGGCGGGTAGAACTAAGCTGGGAACAGAAAGGAGGCAAGCAGGAGGTGGGCCAGGTCGGAAGAGAGGAGACTGGGTGGCCTGACAGCTGGGGGGCTTACGGACTAGGGGTCGTTGGGTCTCTTGGGAAGTGAGGAGAAACTTGGGGTGTGGAGCACAGCTGGATGAGGGGGGCCCTGCTGCCTGAGTGAGGATCAGATGCACATGCCAGGGCATCATCAAGTATGTGCACACATGCTCGGCACACATACGCTCTTTAGCCACACTGCCACCTGCAGCCACACACTCGTGCTTGCAGGGCTAGCATAGCACCCACACCCTCCAGCCCCGTCTTGCATAGGCTCACCCTGGGAGGCTGCCACTACCCTCAGCTCCTGACAAGGGGGTGTCTTTCCCAGTGAGGAGGAGCTGACCCTGACCAGGGAGAACTCTATCCGGAGGCTGCATTCCCATCACTCGGACCCCAGAAGCCAGGTGTGTGCCAAGGCTGGGTGCATGCATGGGGTGTGGCTGCACTGGGGTCTGCTTGTGCCTGGGCCCCCTCTGCAGAGCGGGAGCACAGCCCTCTGCCCGGTCCGACCCTGACTCGGAGCTGGGCTGGGGGCAGGTTGAGGGGGCGTAGCTGCTTTGTGTCTGCTAGGGCTGCTCCAGAAGGCCCATCAACACTGGCCTAGGGGCTGCTCTGGGAAGCCACCATCAGCACTGGTTCCAGGTGGGCGTGGGGTGGCAGCAGGGGAATGCGGATGTTTGCGTCCAGGAGAAAATGGACCTGTGCGGAACGGCGATTAGGGAGGAGGCTGGTGGAGGACAAGAGGGGAAGACTGAGGAGGCTGAGCTCTGTTCTAACTCCTCCCCCATGTCTGGGCCCTGCAGCCGGAGGAGAGTGTAGGGCTGAGAGCCGAGGGCCACCCTGATAGTCTCAAGGACAACAGTAGCTGCTCTGTGATGGTGAGGCCCCCGGCCCCACCGGTGTCCCCACCACTCTCCTCAGGCCCCTCTCCTGGTCCCAGACGTGATGTGTCAGCAGCTCCCTTACCAGTCCCTCCGGCCGCAGCCCTGGCTCACCTGGCCCAAGACCGCATGTCTGCTATGCCTCTGTTCTCCCGCCTCCCCTCCCCATGCCTGACACTTGGTCCTGGCCCCTGATCTCTGAGCCCCTGTGCCTCAGAGAAAACCATTACCCCTGCTTGTGCCTGACCTCTGAGCCCACCGTGACCCAACCGTACCCCACTGTGTCTGGCTGCCCGGCCTGGTCCTGACGTGCCCTCTGCCCTTGGCCTGCAGAGTGAAGAGCCAGAGGGCCGCAGTTACTCCACGCTGACCACAGTGAGGGAGATCGAAACACAGACTGAACTGCTGTCACCTGGCTCTGGGCGGGCAGAGGAGGAGGAAGATCGGGATGAAGGCATCAAGCAGGCCATGAACCATTTTGTCCAGGAGAATGGGACCCTGAGGGCCAAGCCCACGGGCAACGGCATCTACATCAATGGGCGGGGGCACCTGGTCTGACCCAGGCCTGCCTCCCTCCCCTAGGCCTGGCTCCTTCTGCTGACACGGGGGATTTCAGCTCATCTTGGGGGTCTCCTTAAAAGACCCCACTTCTTGAGGAAGATGCTCCCCACCCCACTGACTGCTCGACCTTTTCCTCCAACCCGTCTGTTCATCGGGAGGGCTCCACTGACTGAGCCCCTCCCACCTTGTGTGCAGGTCACTGTGCGTGTGCATTTGTGCTGCGTGAGTTTCATCGACTGTGTGTGCCTGGAGGGACTGTGGTGCGTGTTCGTGGTGCGTCATGTCATGCTGTCATGTCAGAGTCCAAGTGAAACGCGGTGTGTGTGCCGAGGGTGTGGTTTGTGTGTTGCGTGGCTGTGTGTGACCTCTGCCTGTAGAGGCAGGCATTGTCCTCAGACCCCAGAGCAGTATTAATGATGCAGAGGTTGGAGGTGAGAGGTGGAGACTGTGGGTCAGATCCAGATATGCGGGCGTAGCTGGAGCTGGAATCTGGCCTCTGGAGGGGGGCAGCACGTCCCCTGCCACTGGGAGCCGTCAGGACAAGTGTGAAGCAGCCGCCCAGGGGTCTGCCAGAGGCTCGAACTGTTGCAGAAGAAACCCTCTGCCCTCTGGTGGCCCCTGGGCCTGCTGCATGTACATATTTTCTGTAAATAAACCTGCACAGGGGAGCGTCTTTCAGAAATACTGCTCTGAATCCTTTAATAAGAGGAAAAACTGTTAAAATAGTTTTTGATTAATCCAATGCTTGTCCCTGGGATTGCTTAAAGTGAGGCTAGACCTCACTCAGACCCCACCCCAGGGGGTTAATTCCTGTGGTTCTGAAAGGTGCTCCTTCTAAGGCATCTTCATCTAGTCGGTCCCTTGGGAGCGAGCCCGAGAGCTGGTGGAGTCTGGTCACTGGCTAAGGGAGGACAAGGGAGGGTCCTTGACCCTAGTGACCCCTCACCTCTCCCTTAGCCTTGTCTCTTTTTCCAGTTGTATCCACAGTTGTTTGTGGTCCCTTGGGGAGTTGCGGAGACTTGGTGGTAAGGGCTCCTGGTTCAGTGGTGGTGTAGGGGAGAGGGAGTAGGGATTATAGACCGAGGGACGATGGGAGTTCAGGGGAGTTGCCCGAGGTGCTGAGGGTGAGAATGTTGCCTTTTCCCCCAGGGGTTTCTGGGGCATTAATTCAAGGCTCTTCCAGCAGTTTCTCTGGGTGGGGGATGAGGTTAGATGAGGTTTATTTTTATGAAGCCCACCCAACACACTCAGCCAGAATACCTAGATTTAGTGCCCAAACCCTTTTTACCCCAAATCTGCTGGATTTCTGGATTAAAGGAGAGGTTCCCGACCCCTGTTCCTCAGCCAGCCCAGGACTTTGAAAGTGGAGTCTAAAGTTCTAAGACCCTAATATGTACATTTTGTGTAAATATGTGCATATTTGTACATAAAATGATATTCTGTTTTTAAATAAACAGGCAAACTTGTTCTTTCTGGTTCCTGTCTTGCCCCCTGAACTGTGTGAGCCCTGAATTCCCTAATTGATGTCTCAGTGCCATCCTTCTCGAAGTCCCGGGTAGGGTGGGAGTTAGGATGCCTGTTGTTGGGAGGGAAAGGTGAAAGAATTGGCCTCCACAAGACCTTCAGCCATCTCCGAGAGTTCCAGGTAGGACAGTGGAGCCAAGAACCCATTCTAGGATAGCCAATGCTTTAGTTTGCACAGTATTTTAGATTCTTTGTTTTATTGGAGACTCACAAACAGCTGTGTGAAATACCCTTTTTACAGAAAAAGCAACTGAAACTCAAGTTAAATGAGTTTTACAGACTGTTGGAGGATTTAAAGATCACCTTCATTTTCATATGAGTGGAAAATGAGGCTCAGTGAAGTAATACGACTTGACTGAGTGACAGGCCCCTCAAAGGTGGAGCCGGGACATCCTCCCTCCCGGGTGTGCTTTGCACAGCTCTGTGTCGCCTTGCTCCCAGGCAAGCTTCATGTCTCCACCTCGGACCCAAGAATTCTGGTCTCTGAGGATGTCAGTCACCTGCTCACACCCTAGGCGCCATCACCCCACCCAGGGCTCTGACATCACCTCCCCTTGACCAATAAGCGAAGTCCCAGCAATGGGTGAGGATGTGAATGTCAGCTACCTCCCCCACCCCAGGCCCTGTGGTTGCAGAGATGCTCTATCAGGAAGTGGGTTTGAGGAGCTGCACAGCTTCCTGCCCCCCCACCCAGAGCTGAGCAGGGCAAGCAGGGCGAGTGCCAGTCTGGGCCACGAGACACAGCTTCTTGCCGGGGTCCTCGCAGCTTCCTCTTCCCCAGCCACTTCCGTGAGGCCGGGGCCCCAGTGGCAGGAGCCGCTGCCCGTTGCCCAGGCCACCCTCCACTCCTAGTTTGGAGCCCTGCCCCTCTGGGGCTGGGCCAAGCCCAGTGGCCAGCTGGGATCCCATGGGGGACTGGTAGGGCAAAGGTCTTGGGGGACAGAGGTGGCTGGGCCAGAGTCCTGGGGCTCCGGCCATGAAGTCTCGGCAGAAAGGAAAGAAGAAGGGCAGCTCGAAGGAGCGGGTGTTTGGGTGTGACCTGCAGGAGCACCTGCAGCACTCAGGCCAGGAGGGTAAGGACCCAACTCAGGGCTGCGTGGGGTGGGTGGGGAGGCACAGGGCATCTCCAGCCCAATCCGGTCTGAGGGGCAGAAGTAGCTTCCGGTGCTCCTGGGGAAGGGGCAGTGGCCTGGGGTCACCACTCAAGAGACCTTATGAGTAGGCAAGACAGGAAACGTGGCTCAGTGAAGAAGACAGGGTGGCTCCCTTGTGTAACTTTCTGGAAATGGTGGCTGAGGGGATGCGAGCACCCGGGAGGATGGAGAGATTGGGAACCCAGGAGGAAACAGAGGTGAGGGGCCAGTGACCCAGGACAGGAGAGGGAGGCTGAGCCTACAGGGTCAAGAAAGGAGTGGCTTCAAGGGGTAATGTTTGTCCTAGTGTCTGAATGAAAGGACAGGAGATGGGCTCCAGGGGAGTCTGAGGATGGCGCTGGTGGAGGAAGGGGGTTTCCTGGCTGGTGGAGAGCCCCAGGGCGAGGCTGTGGGCTCTGGCCCCGCTGCAGCCTTGCTGGGCCACAAGTGAGGATGTAGGGTGGGCACAGCCTCCTCCCGCAGTCTCTGTGACTCTCCCACTCTCGCTGTGCAAAGGAGAAACATGTTGGAAGTGAGGGCTTAGAGGAGAACTGCTGAAATGGGGAAGAGTGAAAGAGATGGCCATGGCCCGAGGCCTGTTGAAGCTGGAGGGGAGGGGAGGGTGCAAAGGACGGTGGGTGTGGGGGCTGTCCGTGGAGCTCACCCAGCTCCCTCCCTGGGTTACCTTGGAGAGGGCTTTGAAGCCGGCAGGACCAGGGACAACACTGGGCTCGCAACTGGGCCTCGCATGGAGTGTCCACTCAAAACCCCACTTCTTGCTTTGATTTGAAATTGAAGCCAGGTATCCTGGCGGCCCTGCCCAGCTTGTTTTTGGCACTTCAAGCTCCTCCCAGCGAAGGGCACAAGTCTTTACCCCCCCATCCTACCCCACCCCAATCTGTCATTTCCTCTTTGTGCCCTCCTCTGCTCTGAGCTGTGGGCCTGCAGTGGAGGGAGGGTGATGGTGGTTCTGGTTCGCAGCTCATTTCCTGCTGTCAGCCCCGCCCCTGCATCCCCAGACACCTCCTTCCCCTTTTCTCCTCCCCAAGAGGCCCCGTCCCCACCCGCCTCTGTGAAGGGAAAGCCAGGCCCCAAGGAAGAGTGTTGAACAGCTGAAATGAGCTTCCCTGCGCCTTCCTCTCTTGCTGTGTGGAGTGGATGCGGCGCGGCTCTCAGCACAGGGCTTACTCCTTCACAAGAGATTCCTCTCAAGAGGGGTGATTCTTGGCCAAGGATCACATGATTTATTTGGGGATGATGTTCTTCTCCCAGCTCTCTGCAAACCTTCAGTGCAAGCTTTCCTGGCGCTGCCCTTTCCTGTGGCTCACAAACCAACCCTATCTTGAAACACTGAACACACAGCCAGCCCAGACCCTCCTGGCTTCCATCTGTGTTCCCAGCGTTGAGAGAGGCATGTTCTCCAGAGAGGATAGACAGCTGGTTGCTGGATCCTGAGCCTGGGCGAATCCCAGAGCAGGAGAGAAGCACCTCCTGCCCCTCACCAGCACCTGCCTCCTCACCTGAGCCCAAGGGGGAGTGATCTTGGGCATCAGAGCAGCAGTGGTGGCCCCTCACCTATCCCCAGCTCTTCCCAGTACAGAGTGGTGGAAAGTGGAAGGACAGAGAGAGGCTGGTGATGGCTCCTCTTTTTAATCCAAGACCCAGCAAAAATTTAAAAAAAAAAAAAAAGAGAAAGCCCAGGCCAAAGAGATCTGTGTTTCTGGTAAATTATCCTCCCTGGTCATTCCGGTTTCCCCCACCCTCACAGCTTTGCTCCATCTCGGCCCTGTCTCCCAGCTCTTTGCCCCCTTTTAGGTTTCTTCCTTCCCCAAACCCTCTATGTACTGAATTCTTCCTTTCCCTAATTTTTATTTCTTGTTTATTTTCTTTTCTTCTTTATTTCTTTTTATTCTTTGTTCAGGTTTCTGATTCTTCCAAGTCCCTAAGCTTCAGGCCCTCCATCCTGATTCTACCCCCATTTCTTTCATGTATCCTTCCCTTTGACACCATCATTTCAACGCTGTCTCTAGCTTTTATCTCTGACCTCATCTCTCTGATATTTTTTTTTTTTTAGACAGAGTCTCACTCTGTTGCCTAGGCTAGAGTGCTGTGGCATCAGCCTAGCTCACAGCAACCTCAAACTCCTGGGCTCAAGCGATCCTTCTGCCTCAGCCTCCCGAGTTGCTGGGACTACAGGCATGTGCCACCATGTCTGGCTAATTTTTTCTATATATTTTTAGTTGGCCAATTAATTTCTTTCTGTTTTTAGTAGAGACAGGGTCTCACTCTTGCTTAGGCTGGTCTCAAACTCCTGACCTTGAGTGATCCTCCCGCCTGGGCCTCCCAGAGCACTAGGATTATAGGCCTGAGCCACCACGCCTGGCCTATCTCTTTATCTTCCTGACTCTCCTATCTCTCTGATCCTGTTGTCTCTTCCACCATCTCCTTGGCCCATTTCCTCTATGGCTCTGACTCCTTAGCCTCTTGAATGTCCTCTTTTAAGGCCTTCTCTGGAGGTTCAAAATCAACAGAGAAGGACAGGATGGAGAAGACCTGTTTTGGTTGCTGTTCACATGACAGCAGACTACCATGGGTCAACCGAGTAATGGGGTGGCTAAAAGGGTTGACGTAGCATGAGGCACCCAAGAGTAGAGTGGCAGCTTGAACGAGGACCTGCCCCATCTCTGCATTCGGTGCTGGGAACCCGAGGTCAGGAGGATCCCGGCCAAAGGGAGCAGGTACTGAAGACGTGGACTGTGAATGGCTGGGCCGAGCCTAGGGTGAGGCAAGAGAGATGGCTAGGGTGCAAAATTTAAGGAACAACTCACTCTCAGGGTCGTGCAAGTGCCCGAGGTGCCTCATTCTTAAGGAGGTACTCACTCTCAAGACTGTGCAAGAGGCTGAGCGTGATGGCTCACACCTGTAATCCTAGTACTCTGGGAGGCTGAGGTGGGCGGATCGTTCAAGGTCAGGAGTTCGAAACCAGCCTGAGCAAGACCCCGTCTCTACTAAAAATAGAAAGAAACTAATTGACCAACTAAAAATATATATACAAAAAATTAGCCAGGGATGGTGGCACATGCCTGTAGTCCCAGCTACTCAGGAGGCTGAGGCAGAAAGATTGCTTGAGCCCAGGAGATTGAGGTTGCTGTGAGCTAGGCTGACTCCAGCACTCACTCTAGACTGGGCAACAAAGTGAGACTCTGTCTCAAAAAAAAAAAAAAGACTGTGCAAGGGAAGTGTTGGCACTTGCACAGCCCTGAAAGTAAGCGCTTCCTTAAATTTTGCACCCTAGATGCCTCCTTTGTCCCACCAAAGTCCTGGCTGTGGTGTGCAGGAGGGCAAAGGTCTGGAAACAAGGTGACCAGGTTATACAAGGACAGTGGAAATACTGTGGTTGGTGGATTTATTGATTGCTTCTTTCATCCTATACTTTTATCATACTTTATTCCACAAAAAGCTTGGGATGCAAAACTTCCCAAAAATACAGAATAAATGACTGAAGGAATTGGGTTGAAGAGAAAACAAGAGGAAAAGGAAGATCAACTCCCAGAAATGCAAATCAGATGGTTCTATATGGTTCCTAAAGGTAGGCTCTGAGCTTCCTAGTGGTTAAAGAGATAAATATAATCAGGCACAAAACTCATAAGGCCCCTAAGAAAAAATAAATAGGTGGCTTAGGAGAAATACAGGTTTTTCTGACACTTGCACAAGAGAGATTTCTCTGGTGAGTCCTAGTTAATAGGACTCATTGCTTTGCCATAGGCAATATTCTCTATTCAATCTCCAAGGGATGTCACCAATTCTCATAATTGATTGATTAATTCACTGAGGCATTTGACAAACATGTATTGAGTACCTGCCCTGTTTCAACATTGTGGTAGATGCTGGATGTTAGTAATTGTCAGGAGGCATAAATACAAAACAAACTAATGATAACAAAGTACAATTAAGTACTATTATACAGATATGAACAAAAGACCGCAGGAACTATGCTATAGATATAAGCAAAAGGTATAGAACTGGAAGTGATGTTTGAGATGTATTTTGAGTAATGCATAGGAGTTTACCAGGCAGAGTGAGAGGGTAGGGTATTTCCAGACAAAGGAATAACATGAGTAATGGTACCAAGGCTTGTTCATAGACTAGCAAAGAGCTAGATCATAGGATTTTTTTTGTGTGTGTGTGAAACAGAGTCTCACTTTGTTGCCCAGGCTAGAATGAGTGCCGTGGCATCAGCCTAGCTCACAGCAACCTCAAACTCCTGGGCTCAAGTGATCCTACTGCCTCAGCCTCCTGAGTAACTGGGACTACAGGCATGTGCCACTATTAGTTGGCCAGTTAATTACTTTCTATTTATAATAGAGACGGGGTCTCACTCTTGCTCAGGCTGGTTTCGAACTTCTGACCTCGAGCAATCCGCCCACCTCAGCTTCCCAGAGTGCCAGGATTACGTGCATGAGCCACCATGCCCAGCTAGATCATAGGATTTTTAAGTGAATTGGCTGGAGATCAGGAAGGAATGGTGGCTGGACCTGGTTTGTGAAGGGTCTTATACACTATGCTGAGAAGTTTACATTTTATTCTGTACCCGTAAGGTAAGCAATGGGGATTAAGGTGGGGTGGAGCAGGGTGTAGGTGGAGCAAAGGATCTAAAGTAGGGAAGTGCTTTGAAAAGATAATTACGTGGCATTGAGAAGATGGAATCCAACACATGATTTTTAAGGCTCTATCACATCTGAGACACCATGTCAGGTAATATGAGGAAAACCAAGGTAGACCATGATTAGACTTTGTCCTTAAGGAGCTTACAGTCTAGTAACAGGAGGGGACCCAGGGTTGAGAAGGATAATATATTAATAGCTTTTTGCACTCTCTGATTTGAATCCTGCCTCTAGCTGGGTGCTGCTGGGCACTTGTTACTTTTTTGATCCTCAGTTTTCTTATCTGTAAAATGGGAGCTAAAATACCTAATTTACAAGACTTAATGATAGAACATATATAAAGCAGGCAGTGCAGTGCTTGGCATATAGGTGCTTCTCTCCTGAATTGGCCTATTTGAAGGTCTGTCACTAATTTTTTTACTTTCCTAATGACAGAACTAATAGCCATGAGCTTTATTATCAGAAGGGGTGCTTCAAAATAATCCCCATCAGTCCTGTTCCATTTTGGCTGAGACAACTAATGATCCTTTATCTTCTGTTGAGTTTTATGTAAACTCACTCTAAAGATGAGTCCTTGACTCTGCCTCCCCTACCAACCGGATTGCTGCCCCTTTAAACATTCTGGCATACATAGCAACTAGTAATTACAGAGAGATGAATTTCAGGTCAACAAAGGCAGAACTTTCTAGCAAAGGACTGATTGGGTAGTCTGGAGAGGCAGTGAGCTCTGCACCCCAACCCAAGGCTTTATGCCCGGGTTTTAAGACCCAATGGGCAGAGATGCTGTAAAGTGGTTGGAGCCGATGATCTGCAAGAATCTTTCTCACAAAATTTTATTCCATGAGCTTTGCCCTCAATCTCCCCAAACCCCCTTCCCCGGTGCTTCCATTTCTCAAACCCCCTGGAGTCTCTGACCTCTCAGACCTGATTTCTCCTTCTCCGTCCCGTCTGTGTCCCAGTGCCCCAGGTACTAAGGAGCTGTGCAGAGTTTGTAGAGGAGTATGGAGTGGTGGACGGGATCTACCGCCTCTCAGGGGTCTCCTCCAACATCCAGAAGCTCCGGTGAGTCAGACAGAGTGGGAGGGCCCAGAGGCCAGGGAGCCAGAGGGCCATGGTGACAGTTGCTGTGGAGAACAGAGAGGGTGGGCGAGGGGATGTGGGGAGAAGGAAGCACAGATGCTAGGCACTGACTTACTGAGAGCTCTAAAGTCTCCTCAGGAAGGTGGAGACCACCGGCCCACTCCCCCATCCTTGCATGTGTACACGTATGCATGTGTGCATGCGCACACACACACACACACACACACACACACACATTTCCACTTCTACATACACCATTCCCACATACACCCACCCAGATTTTAACAAATCTAGATATTATTCACATACCATAAAATTCGCCATTTAAAAATGCATAATTCAGTGGTCTTTAGTATGTTCACAAGGTTGTGCAATCATTGTCACCATCTAATTCCAGAACATTTCATCATCCCCCAAAGAAACTCTGTACCCATCAGCAGTCAGTCCACAGTTCCCCTTCACCCAGCCCCTGGCAACCACTAATATACTTTCTGTCTCTATGGATTTGCCTATTTTGGATATTTCATATAAATAGAATCATACAATGTGTGACTTTGTGTGTCTGGCTCTTTTCACTTAGAGTGTTTTCAAGGTTCATGCAAGTTGTAGCATGTACCAGTACTTCATTCCTTTCTATGGAATAATATTCCATTGTATGGAATTTCTGTGGAATAGTATTCCATTGTATGGTTATATCACATTTTGTTTATCCTTTCATCAGTTGATGGCTATTTGGGTTGTTTCTACCTTCTGGCTATTATGAATAATTCTGCTATAAACATTCACATACAAGTTTTTGTATGGACATATATTTTCTTTTCTCTTTTCTTTTCTTTTTTTTTGAGACAGAGTCTCGCTCTGTTGCCTTAGCTAGAGGGCCATAACGTCAGCCTAGCTCATAGCAACCTTAAACTCTTGGGCTCAGGCGATCCTTCTGCCTCAGCCTCCCGAGTAGCTGGGACTACAGGCATCCACCATGCCTGGCTAATTTTTTTCTATATATATTTTTAGTTGTCAAGCTAATTTCTTTCTATTTTTTTTTTTAGTAGAGGCGGAGTCTCGGTTTTGCTCAGGCTGGTCTTGAACTCCTAAGCTCAAACGATCTGCCCACCTCAGCCTCCCAGAGTGCTAGGATTACAGGCGTGAGCCACTGCGCCCGGCCCGGACATATATTTTCAATTCTTTTGAGTACATATCTAGGAGTGGAATTGCTGGGTCATATGGTAACTTTGTGTTGAACTTTTTAAGGAAATGCCAAATTGTTTTTCATAGCAGCTGCATTATTTTACATTCCCACCAGCAATGTATGAGGGTTCCAATTTCTACATATCCTTGCCAACAATTATTACTGTGTGTCTTTTTGATTATAGACATTGTGGTGAGTGTGAACTGATATTTCACTGTGATTTATATTTGCATTTCTCTAGTAGCTAATGATGTTGAACATCTTTTCATGTGCCGATTGGCCATTTGCATATCTTCTGTGGAGAAATATCTATTAAAATCCTTTGCTCCTTTAAAAAAATTATTAATTAATTAAAAATTTTTTTAGAGATGAGGGTCTCCTTATGTTGCCCGGGCAGTCCTCAAACTCCTGGGCTCAAGCAATCCTCCTGCCTTGGCCTCCCAAGTAGCTGAGACTACAGGCATGTGCCACCACTCCCAGCAGCCTATTTTTAAATTGGGTTATTTGTCTTTTTATCATTAATTTGTAAGACTTCTTTATATGTTCTGAGTACTAGACCCTTATCAGATATATGATTTGGAAATATCATCTCCCATTCGGTAGTTGTCCTCACTTTTTTGTAGTTTTTTTGAGACAGAGTCTCACTCTGTTACCCCGGTTAGAGTGCTGTGGCATCAGCCTAGGTCACAGCAACCTCAAACTCCTGGGCTCAAGCAATCCTCCTGCCTCACCCTCCCATGTAGTTGGGACTACAGGCATGTGCCACCATGCCCGGCTAATTTTTTCTATATATTTTTAGTTGGCCAATTAATTTCTTTCTATTTTTAGTAGAGATGGGGTCTCGATCTTGCTCAGGCTGGTCTCGAACTCCTGACCTTGAGTGATCCTCCCGCCTGGGCCTCCCAGAGTGCTAGGATTACAGGTGTGAGCCACTGCACCCGGCAGTCCTCACTTTTTTGATAGTGTCCTTTTTTTTTTTGAGACAGAGTCTCGCTTTGTTGCCCAGGCAATAGTGAGTGCCATGGGGCGTCAGCCTAGCTCACAGCAACCTCAAGCTCCCGGCTCAAGCGATCCTCCTGCCTCAGCCTCCCGAGTAGCTGGGACTATAGGCATGTGCCACCATGCCTGGCTAATTTTTTGTATGTATATTAGTTGGCCAATTAATTTGTTTCTATTTATAGTAGAGATGGGGTCTTGCTCTTGCTCAGGCTGGTTTCAAACTCCTGACCTCGAGCAATCCGCCCGCCTCGGCCTCCCAGAGTGCTAGGATTACAGGCGTGAGCCACTGCGCCCGGCCTGATAGTGTCCTTTGACATACAAAAATTTTAGATATGGGGCCAGGCGTGGTGGCTCACGCCTGTAATCCTACCACTCTGGGAAGCTGGGACGGGTCGCTTGAGGTCAGGAGTTCAAGACCAGCCTGATCAAGAGTGAGACCATGTCTCTACTAAAAATAGAAAAAGTAGCCAGGTGCAGTGGCATGCGCCTCTAGTCCCAGCTACTCACGAGGCTTAGGTAAGAGGATTGCCTGAGCCCAGGAGTTCAAGGTTATACTGAGCAACGATGATGCCGCTGCACTCTAGCCCAGTTGATGGAGCAAGATTCTGTCTCAAAGAAAAAAAAAAAGTTTTAAATTTTGATGTTCAATTTATCTATTTTTTTTCTTTGGTTGCTTGTGGTTTAGGTGTCATACATAAGAAATTGTTGCCTAATCCAAGGTCTTGAGGATTTACACATTATGTTTCTTTCTAAGAGTTACACTTACTCATTTTTATTATTACACATGTCCAGAGGCAGGCTCTGGGTCCCTTCCCTACTACTGCTGACTGCTACATGCCCCTGCATTGCTACTCACATCTACAGCTACATCCCTAACAGACCCCTGTTCGTGCACAGATCCACTTACCCTCACATCCGCGTCTACACATCAGCACATACAACACCTTACACTTGTTGTCTCATGTACATATATGTATATGTATATACATGCCCCAACATTCTCCTTCCAAGTCCCACACATACTGACCCATGACCCTGCCTAGAGCCCACCTCCATAGCTCCCCCCTTTCCCCACATCACCCGAACCGCTACCCTCCTGACCACTCTGCACCTCCCCAGGCAGGAGTTTGAGGCAGAACGGAAGCCAGACCTGCGGCGGGATGTTTACCTCCAGGACATTCACTGCGTCTCCTCCCTGTGCAAGGCCTATTTCAGAGAGCTGCCAGATCCCCTCCTCACTTACCGGCTCTATGACAAGTTTGCTGTGAGTTGAGGGGTAGGGATGTGGAACACAGGGCTCATGGGTGGCTGCTCTGGTTGTGACATCCCAGGTGTGTCACCTGCCAGCCAGGGTCCTAGTGAGGCAGAATAGCAGAGACCACGGTGAAGCATTACTGGGGAAAAACCCGCTTCTCCCTAAATCCCCCAGGCCCTGCTACCTCTGCCCTCCGCTGCCCCCTTCTCTTCAGTCTCCCCCCACTGTGTCCTCCCGCCAAGGCCTGCACACGCACACAGCACGCGGGAGACTTGGGAAGGAGAGGCCAGACCGTCAGAGCTTGAAGGCCCTCAGAAAGCATCTTGATCAGCACTTCCCTAAACTTAAGAGAATGGGAACACTTTTTAGAAGTCAAAAAATTTTTAAGTGTGCCCTTCATTAACCGTAATTGATGCGGAACATCTTTTAAATGAGAAAACACATGACAAAAATGCTATCCTGAATTAAGTAACACTTTGAAAATAAGTTGCATTTTATGGAGCACAACAGCATTGAGAAACCCTCAAGAGCAGTGGCACCCCACTCAGTCCACACAGGCAACATGGGGTGGGTGTAGGCACATTGAAGTGACTCCACGGTCCCTGGGGCACCTACTGGGTGGGACCACTAATGTATCCCAGTACCAGGACTTTACCGATGAGGATGCTAAGGCAGGGAGTGGCAGTAAGTTGCTCAAGTTCACAAAAATTACTAAGTGGCATAACCGAGATTCAGCTGCCATCTTTTGTGGGCCCCAGATTCTGAGCTCTCTCTACTATATTAGTGTGTCTCAGAAGATCCAGGGTCAGGGCAGCACAGGGGACAGTGCAGATCGATACTGAGGGTTTGGTTCAGAGCTCTGGGGAGTAAGCAGGGGCATTTCTGGGTCACTGACTCCTGCTTCTTGTACCCTTCTTCTTCCCCAATCAGGAGGCCGTGGCAGTGCAATTGGAGCCTGAGCGCTTGGTCAAGATCCTAGAGGTGCTTCGAGAACTCCCTGTCCCAAACTACAGGTGTGTGGGACTCCCCCTCACAGCCCCACCCCCAAGAGTCCTGGCTCTGTCTCTCTCTCTCCACCTAGAGCCTTGACTTGTCTGTCCCTCCTGGCTCCCAGGCCCCAGCCCTACCCCTGCCCTGGGTGTTCCTTGTGTGATCCCTTCCCCCACTTTCTGCAGGACGCTGGAGTTCCTCATGCGGCACTTGGTGCACATGGCCTCATTCAGTGCCCAGACCAACATGCACGCCCGCAACCTGGCCATCGTGTGGGCCCCCAACCTGCTGAGGTGGGTGCATGTGTGACATCTCGTGGGGATCCTGGGAGACACTAACCTCTGGGAGGCTGCTCCCAGGATGGGGTGCAGCTGTGCAGGTGCACTGGAGAGGGGTGTAGGGCCTCATGAAGCCCAGTGAGAAAGAAATGTTCAGGATTGTGTTGAGCGTGATGGGGCCCACCTATTTGAGCCCTTTCTCTGATTTTAAATAAAGTTCCCTAAGGGCGGGGCCTTTGTGTTTTCCTACACTGTGTCAGTGAGCTCAGGGACTAGAACACGATAAGTCTTTGCTAAATGTTTTTTCAGTAAATGTCGTGCAGTCTATTGGAGAACTGGCCTACATATCACTCACTGTGGTAGCAGGCAGACTAGGAGAAGTCCTCTAATTCATTATAATCAAGGCACCCTGGTATGCAAAGGAAATAGAGATTAATCCCAAGGAGAGTGTCCAAGAAGGCTTCCCAGAGGAAGTAGCATTTGAAACTTGAAGGA
This sequence comes from Mirza zaza, assembly GCA_008750895.1. NCBI lineage: Eukaryota > Metazoa > Chordata > Mammalia > Primates > Cheirogaleidae > Mirza > Mirza zaza. The sequence continues at coordinate 63,785 of VSMD01118908.1, forward strand.
ACCATGCATACTGTTTAAGAGGTGGAAATGGGATTAAGGGCATGCAAAGAAGAGAGTATAAAGTATTTTCAGGGAGAGTTTGGACAGGACAGTGTGGTAGGGCTGAGGGGAGAATAACTCCACATCTCCACAGGTCTAAGGACATAGAGGCCTCGGGCTTCAATGGGACAGCGGCCTTCATGGAGGTGCGTGTGCAGTCCATCGTCGTTGAGTTCATCCTCACGCATGTGGACCAGCTCTTTGGGGGTGCTTCCCTTTCTGGTCAGTGTCCTTCCTGCCCTCCACGTATCACCACTCTCTGTCTGGGAAGTCACGTCAGTTATAGAGGGCCTCAAAGATCAACTAGTTCAGTTTCCCTGTTTTGCAGATGGGAAAACTGAGTCCCATAGAGAGATGTTGGTGATAGTCACCGATATCTCTGGAGAACCCTGGAGAGATGACGGTGGGTGCAGTCAGGACTACAGCAGGCCCCTTCTGCTGTCCAGAACATACTTTGACCTTTGAATCACCATCCTGGCTCCCAAGGCTAGTGGTGGCTCATACCTACCTCCCATCCCACCAGTCAATGTCCTGGGATGTCCTGTACCTCTTTGTCCATGAGAATATCCTCTTGAGGAGCTGGACATGGAGGTATTATCTCCAGGGGCCTCTGAGTGTATCCCTAGCCTGGTAGTTGGTGAGGGTGATGAAGGGCGGGGCTGGATACCTGAGGTTCCTCTCTCAGCTCTGTTCTTGGCTGGCCAATTCCTTTTCTTTTCCCAGGTTGTCGGGTGGACAGTGGATGGCGACCACTTCCAGGGACCCGGGCATCAGGCAGCCCTGAGGACCTTATGCCCAGGTCCCTGCCTTACCACCTGCCTAGCATCCTGCAGGCTGGCGATGGGCCCCCACAGATCCGGCCCTACCATACTATCATTGAGATTGCAGAGCACAAGTAAGCCCTCCTTCCTGGGCCCTCCTCCCCTGCACCAACCACCAGGCCCCAACCCCCAATGACTTCTCCATTCCTTGCAGGAGGAAGGGGTCTTTGAAGGTCAGGAAGTGGAGATCTATTTTCAATCTAGGTCGTTCTGGCCATGAGACAAAGCGTAAACTTCCACGGGGGGCTGATGACAGAGGTAAGTCTGGGGAGGTGGGGGGACCTCTGCTGAGGGTGTACAAGGCCCTGGCTCTACACACATCCCTGTCTTGCAGAGGACAAATCCAATAAGGGGACACTGCGGCCAGCCAAGAGCATGGACTCACTGAGTGCTGCGGCTGGGGCCAGTGATGGTGAGTACAGGTGTGCACTCCTTCACGTGTATGTGTGTGTGCTGTGTGACCAACAGCATGGGCCCATGAGTGTGTGTCCATGTGGCCAACTGGGTTAAATTATTTCAAAAAATATTTAAAGAGAGCCTATTATACATCAGCCACAGTGCCGGATGCTGAGTTTACAGTGGTGTGTCGCCTAACCTATGGGTGTGTTGATGAATGTTTGTACATGAAGGGACAGCACTGTGTGTGTGTGTCTGTGTGTGTATTGTGATGTCCAGTGACTGCATCTGCAGGGAAGGAAAAGGATTCCCTAGGTATACGTAGGTGGAGTAAACTTTGACCTACTGGCTGCTTGGAGAGTTTGCAGTAGAAGACCCAAAGAGGCTGGTCGCGGTGGCTCACGCCTGTAATCCTAGCACTCTGGGAGGCCGAGGTGGGTGGATTGCTCAAGGTCAGGAGTTCGAAACCAGCCTGAGCAAGAGCGAGACCCCATCTCTACTATAAATAGAAAGAAATCAATTGGCCAACTAATATATATAGAAAAAATTAGCCGGGCATGGTGGCACATGCATGTAGTCCCAGCTACTCGGGAGGCTGAGGCAGCAGGATTGCTTGAGCCCAGGAGTTTGAGGTTGCTGTGAGCTAGGCTGACGCCACGGCACTCACTCTAGCCTGGGCAACAAAGTGAGACTCTGTCTCAAAAAAAAAAAAGGCCCAAAGAAGTTGGGCCTGAGAAAGCAGAGAACATTCTCCAGAGCCTTCCTGAGGCATTTAGGCTATTGCCTACCTGGCTTTTCTCTCTCCTCCACAGAGCCAGAGGGGTTGGTGGGGCCCAGCGGTGCCCAGCCATGCCCACTGCTGCCTGAGAACTTGGAGAACGATTCCATGGAGGCAGCAGAGGGTGAACAGGAGCCGGAGGCAGAAGCGCTGGGTGGCGCGAACTCTGAACCAGGCACACCACGAGCCGCGCGGTCGGCCGTCCGGGTTGGGGGCAGCAGCCGTGCAGAGCGCTGCGCTGGCGTACACATCTCAGACCCCTACAATGTCAACCTCCCGCTACACATCACCTCTATCCTCAGTGTGCCCCCGAACATCATCTCTAACGTTTCCTTGGCCAGGCTCACTCGTGGCCTTGAGTGCCCTGCTCTACAGAACCGGCCAAACCCTGCCTCTGGCCCTGGCCCTGGCCCTGGCCTTGGCCCTGGCCCCCCAGGTAAGAACTCAGAGATTGCACAGGACTGGCTGAGGGCACTAGGGCTTGAGGCGGAAGTTATGATGCTAGATGATCCACCCTAGGAAGGGCGGAGGCCTCAGCCCTTGGGCTCTGAGGTGTTTACCTTCAGCTACCTCCCTGGATTCACAGTTGGGGGAATCCAGTAATATTATCAGGTTGTATGAAATCTATAGACAGGAGAACTCTGGTAGCCTTCAGATCACTGATATTCCCAAGAATGGGGGTCTGTGTTAGACACATACAGCAGGGATTACTGAGTACAAGTGTGAGAATATATTATAGATGATCATCATAACAACGACAACATCAATACTAAGAGCTAACATTCATCAAGAGCTTATTATGGGAGGGGTGCGGTGGCTCACGCCTGTAATCCTAGCACTCTGGGAGGCTGAGGCGGGTGGATCGCTCAAGGTCAGGAGTTGGAAACCAGCCTAAGTGAGACCCAATCTCTACTAAAAATAGAAAGAAAATAATTGACTAACTAAAAATATATATACAAAAAATTCACTGGGCATGGTGGCGCATGCCTGTAGTCCCAGCTACTCGGGAGGCTGAGGCAGAAGAATCGCTTGAGCCCAGGAGTTTGAGGTTGCTGTGAGCTAGGCTGATGCCACTGCACTCACTCTAGCCTGAGCAACAAAGTGAGGCTCTGTCTCAAAAAAAAAAAGAGCTTATTATGTGCCAATGGCAGTGTTTGCAGGCATTAGCTTGTTTTGTTTCCTCATAACCTTATGACAAAGGTGTTGTTATCCTTAATTTACAGCAGTGCAAACTGAGACTTAGGTTAAGCAATTTGCTATTGATTTAGGTAGAAAGTGGCAGAGCTGGGATCTAATCCTTGCTCTGACTCCAGTTCCTGAAATGTCACCGGTGAGAAGTCCTGAGGCAGCATAGGATAGTGGGTAAGAACATGGGCTATAGAGTTAATTACACTTGGGTTCAAATTTTGGCTGTGCTACTTATTGGTTGGGTGACCTTGGACAAATTGCTTAACCTCTCTGAGCCTCAGTTTCTCATATGTTAACGGGGACTGTACCCCCACATAATAGTTTGTTTTGCAGAGAAAATAGGGCAATGCATTATAAATGTATGGCACAGTGCTTGGCCCTGGTAAGCTTTCAATCAAGGTAGCTATAAGACAATAATTAGGCATGTTGGTCTGAGAGGATCAGCTGCGTGAAGTATCTATGCAGAAAGTGTTGGGCCCCTACCATATCAATGCTAGGAAGACCTATATTGAAAAGGGTCAGGGCTGGCCTTGCTTGACCATTGTATTCCTAGAACTACTTCTCTCCCAACAGATGAGAAGTTGGAGGCAAGTCCCGCCTCAGATTCCCTGGCTGACTCAGGCCCAGAAGACATGGTTCCTGCCCTGGAGGACTCCCTGTCCCAGGAGGTGCAGGATTCCTTCTCCTTCCTAGAGGACTCAAGCAGCTCAGAGCCTGAGTGGGTGGGGGTGGAGGATGGGGAGGTGACCAAGGCAGAAGCAGCAGGAGCCGCCTTCTCCCCTGGGGAGGACGACCCTGGGATGGGCTACCTGGAGGAGCTCCTGGGAGTTGGGCCTCAGGTAAGGAGCAGCTGTGCTGGGTTTGAGGGTGGCATGGAGTCCAGAGGGTGAACAGGGCCTCCTGGTCCTGAGCCACAATGCTGTGCCTACAGGTGGAGGAGTTCTCTGTGGAGCCACCCCTGGATGACCTGTCTCTGGATGAGGCGCAGTTTGTCCTGGCTCCCAGCTGCTGTTCCCTGGACTCGGCTGGCCCCAGGCCTGAAGTAGAGGAGGAAAATGGGGAAGAAGTCTTCCTGAGTGCCTATGATGACCTAAGTCCCCTTCTTGACCCCAAAACCCCAACCTGGGAGGCTGCAGAGAGTCTGGAGGAAGAGGCAGCAGGGTGCAGAAGGCGGGCTCCAGGACAGGCTGAGGAAGAGCAGGCATGCTGCGCAGTGGGGGAGGACAAGGAGGCTGAGCCTGGAAGCAGATGGGATATCAGGGAAGAGGCTGAAGGGAGTCCAGAGACTGAGGTGGAGGCTGGAAAGGGAGGTGAGGACAGAGGTGAGGCTGTAGCAAGCCAAGAGACAATGGCCAGTTTGAGAGAAGGGAGTGGGGAAGAGACAGAGGCCAAGGAAGAAAAGTCCAAAGGTCAGAAGGAGGCTGAAAGTACAGAGGAGACTAAGGGTGTGGAGGAGCCAGGAGGAGAGCAGGTTAAAGACAAAGAGAAGGGAAGAGAGACTGAGAGAGAAGAAGAGGCTGAGCAAGGAGAGAAAACTCAGGTAGAAGATGGAAGGGACCCAGAGCACAAGACCCAGGAACATGAAGTTGCTGAGGAAAACTGGGAAGTTGTACACAAACAAGAAGCTGAGGGAGGCAGAGAGGATGAAGTCAAAGAACAGAAGGGGAACAGGGACCCTGAGGGAAGAGAAGACCAAGGAGATGGTGAAGACAGCAAAAGTCCAGAAGCAGCTGAAGGAGGAGCAGGGGGAGTCAGCAAGGAACGGGAGAGTGGGGATGGAGAGGCTGAGGGAGACCAAAGGGCTGGAGGTGACCATTTAGAAGAGGGTGCCCTCTCTGAAGGTTCAGATGTAGAATCCTTGGAGGTTGACTGTGCCAAAGATGGCAATGCCCAGTGTTCTGAGATGGAACAGGTAGCCCCACAGCCACCTCGGCCAGAGGAGATGGAACCTGAGAGGCAGCCCAGTCCAGAGAGCTGTAATCTGTGCCCCTGTCCCCTTGGCTCCACTGGTGGTGTGGGCATGCGCCTGGCTTCCACTCTGGTTCAAATCCAACAGGTCCGCTCTGTGCCTGTGGTGCCCCCCAAGCCACAGTTTGCCAAGATGCCCAGTGCAATGTGTACCAAGATCCATGTAGCACCTGCAAACCCATGCCCAAGACCTGGCCGGCTTGATGGGACTCCTGGGGAAAGGGCTTGGGGGTCCCGAGCTTCTCGATCTTCTTGGAGGAATGGGGGCAGTCTTTCCTTTGATGCTGCTGTGGCACTGGCCAGGGACCGCCAAAGGACTGAGGCTCAGGGAGTTCGGCGGACCCAGACCTGTATTGGGGGTGGGGACTATAGCCTCATCCCCAGAACCTCCCCCTGTAGCATGATGCCTGCCCATTCTCCTTGGCCTCTTAGCTGCATGGAACTCCCATCTGAAGGCACAGAAGAGTCTGGACGCCGAAGTCGGCTTAGTCTGCCCCCCAGAGAACCTCAGCTTCCTGACCCTCTTTTGCCCCCCCAGCGCCGATCATATGCATTTGAAACACAGGCTAACCATGGGAAAGGTGAGGGACTGTGATTAAGATCAGAGCCCTGAGCAAAGGGGACCAGTATATTGTCTTGAATCTCCAGGGTCCCTGACTAGCTGTCTCTTCTGCAGCCTGAGCAGCTGTAGTGCCCAACTCTATAGGCTCTGGCTCTCCCACCTTCTCTTTTGACTGTGGGAGGCACTGCCTTGGTTGGTTTACATGAGGTTGTCTCAGACACAAAGTACTTATCTCTTAGGAGATTCCCAAGAAAGTCACCAAGATCCTGTTCCCAGGGAGTGGGGTCATTGGCCAAAGGGAACATAGGGTAGGGAAAAAACTTGGGTTTCTCAAAGTGAAGACCAGAGGGAGGATTCCAGCCAAGTTCCTGCCCTCCTCTGATGCTGTGAATTTCTCTTCACTGGAGCCCAGGGTAGAGATGGGAAGGAGAGTTCCAGGTCAGAGTCTTCCATATACTTCTAGAGTTACCCAACCTTGTTCTATTCCTGAACTCTTAGATGCCTCCTGATCCTTTTAGCTCCAGGTTAGGAGGAACATATCCAGGAAGCTCTATGAAGCCCTCAGTGTTGGAGGGACTGGACCCCTCTCCAGCTCCCCTACCTTCCGTCTCCAGGGACCACATGGAAGAGAGGTCCTGTACAGATCTCTCTGGCCTCTCCTTTTCCCTTTGGAATAACTTCCACCTATTTCAGGAAAAGGGAATTGTGTCACTTAGGCTCTGGGACTGCATCCCCAGAAAGGCTGGGGCCATACACTCTAGTAAGGGTCAATGTCTCAGAATAAAAGATGTATTTTTACATGTAGTGTGGGGTCTCATTATTCTTATTAAAGTCTTGGGTGACAGATGCCATAGTTTCATATATTTGTACACATACTGTCTTTTCTTTCTTGCTGTTTAGGCGCTTGTCCTCAGTTGTTGTCATGGAGACCAGTGGCTAGAAACTAGAGCTGGGTTCATGGTGGTCAGGAAATAGGGAAGAGAAACTTACATTTACATAATGCTCATTATATGGCAGGAACTGGGCTAAGAATTCTATGCACCCTTGGCTGGGTGTGGTGGCTTATGCCTGTAATCCCAGCACTTAGAGAGCAGAGGTGGAAGGATCGCTTGAGGCCAGGAGTTTGAGACCAGCCTAGGCAACATAACAAAACCTCATATCTACAAAATAAATAAATAAATAAAGTAGCTGGACCTGGTGGCCTGAGCCTGTGGTTCCAACTACTTGGGAGGGTGAGGTACGAGAATTGCTTGAGCCCAGGAGTTTGTGGCTGCTGCAAGCTGTGATCATAACCACTGCACTCCAGCCTGGGCTAAATATGGTGACCCCATCTCTTAGAGAGAGAAAAAAAATCTATGCCCTTGATCTTACTTAATCCACATAACAATTCTGTAAGGTTTGTATTGGTATCTCATTTTACAGATAAGGAAACTAAAACACAATTCAGTCAAAATGCTCGCAAAGATCAAAGATCTCAGGTAAGAAGTGGAAGAGGCAGGTTTGAGATCTGGGTTTGTGTGGCCCCAGAGTCTGAATCCTTATTATGCCACAGTGCTCCAAATCCATTAAGGGTAGGTCCTGACTGAGAAGAATGGGAGTCAAGATTCCTGTCACAGAAAGTGTGAGCCTCTGAAAAACCAGAAGCCTTGGGGTATTTGGGTGAGTGACTGCTGATCAAGGAGTATGCCAAGATCTGTGTATGCCGTTAACATCTACTAATCTCTAGTAGTAAACTCTTCAAAAGGATGCCCTGATCCAATATGGCCTCCCAATTAGCCCTCGTTAAAGATGGCGCCTCCGTTGGTTGTCCCTCCCTTGGTCTCAGCTAGCCTCCCTCTCTTCTTTATCCTGGAACCAGAAAGGTCCATCCTAGCAAAGATGGTAGTACAAGTTAGTCGTCTCTCTCCCGTGCTAGGACTTCAAGTATATTCTCCAGGACAAAGCTTCTTTTGCGGCCCAGAGATAGCCCAAATCCCCTCATCCTTCAGCCCTCAACAAGGTGGAGCAAACGGAAGTGGGGCGGCTCAGAATCTACGAGTAGACAGGGCGGGCCGAGAGCGACACTTCCGCCCCTCACCAACATGGCCGCGGGCTGGAAGTGCGCATGAGCAGCTGTCTATGGAGATACCCAGGTCGGGTGAGGGAGAACACGGTCGGGGAAAATCCGCGGCTCGGGCGGCCTTAGCCGGTGAGTGTAGGGCCGGATGGGAGTCTGGAGGCTCGGTGGACCGTCAAGGCAGGGCAGCTTTGATTTTGTTTCAGTTTTTCAGGTTAGGGAACTCCTGGGAAAGAAGCCTTTGTTTTGGGGGAGGGGGCCGTGCCTGGTTCTTTTATCTCCTACCGGGCTTTGTGGGCCGAACTGGCTCCCAGTCCCCCAGTGCGCGCGTCTCCGCCCTCCTGTGCTGTCCAGCCCCAGGCCGCAGCTGCGGACGCCGGGCCCCCGAGCCCCGGGCTCCCTTCCTGCCTCCCCCGCGGAGCAGCTGAGGCGCGGGGTGAGCGTGGCGAGGCCGGCCGGGTCACGGCGCGGGTTCTCGGGCTTTCGGGCTCGCGCCCGGTGGGCGCTCAGCTCCGTCAGCACCTACTGGTTGGTGGGCCTGCAGGGAGACGCCGCATTCTCCCGCAAGGTCTAGGCACCTGACTTCTTTCGGTCCTTGATTTTTCCTCCTTTGTGTCCAGGCTTGGCAAGAGCTTTTATTGCGCGGTCCTTGCCTGAGCGTGCACGCCACAACATCCCATCCCGGTTTCCTTGTCACATATCCTTAATGCTCAGGAAATGCTTCCGGATGTCCAACTAAGATTTGAATAAGTAGCCTGACCCGGTTGCTTGGTGTCCTCAGAGGCTAACCCTAGCTGACAGCTGTGGCCAATAGAGACGCCTCCTGTGCCCTGCCCTCTCTTCCATTGCCGCCTCCTGCAGTCTGCGAAGCAAGCCTTGGAGGGGCACTTCCTCCTCAGGTTTGAGGATGGAGACGTAGGTGGTCCCAAAACACTAGTGCTACTTCCCCTTTTGAACTGGGATCTCCTTGCGGCGCTGCTTCCTCCGAACAGTTTCACTTTCAGTTCCCCCCTTTTTTCTTTTTGGTTAACGTTTTCTTTGGACGTGGGCTGTACCAGGCTTATCCCCCGAAGATTTTCCTTGGCTAGGAAAGGTTTGGAGAATCTTATGCGTAGAGAATTTACAAAAATCTTGCCACTTTCGTGTTGGGATTATCTTACTGCTTCGTACTTACTGTGTAGCTGTTTCTTTCTAGATGCAGCTGTCGGCTCAGCTCTTTGTTTTTCCTGTCCTCTGGCTGGATGTCAGGGTCCTAAGGCAGGCACCTTGTAGATGGATTTCTTCCCTATTGTCTCTTCCTCAAAACCATGGGCCTGGAGCTTTTTCCCTTCTTGCTGAGGCTCAATTGATTTGGAGTTGTCATAGCAACATTTTAGCAACTGTGTTGTTCTACAGGTAGGCTTGATGAATAAAACAGTAGGGGCCTGAAGATGATGCACTTGGACTTTAGGGTCTCTAACAGATTAATTATATAAATCTAGACACCCCAAAACAAGAGCCCTGTCCGTATAATGGGGTGTAAGGGCCAAGTCTAGTCTTTGTGGTTAGGGAAGTTTTTCCAGTGGCAATGGGCTTCAGATTTCCCCTTTCTAAATTTGAGAACAGAAATTTCTTGGTGTACAGTATGTGGGTGAGAAGCTGAAAGAAGTATCAGTGTCCATGATCTTATGTTTTTTGATAGTAGTGGTCTATACATGGCTCTTCCTAATTCCCACAAAGCTGCCGTCATAGCAGGTCATAATAGCTTTAATAATAATCCATCCAGAAATATGTTGTTTCTGTCTTCCAGTATAATTATCCCCTCTCTACCAGGAGTTGGAGTGATAATGGAGGGGCAAGGAACACTATTTATAGACTTGCTTTTTCGATCACTGTATGCTAGTCCTCAGCATCAAAATGATTGTCCCCTGCAGATGATTGGGTTATTTTCTGGGTTGTGTCTTCATGGAGCCTAAGTTCTAGAACCAGAGAGGCTGTTCTGTTTCCTAGACTCACTGCAAACTCTTGATTTCTAACAGGAGTTAGCACCCAGGCCTGTGAATCAGGAGACACCAAGACTTCCGAAAAAGAACCAGTTCCTCGCATGCGCCCCCTCTCAGAGAGATGAAGGGGTAAGTGAAGAAGAGGCAGGGTCTGGAATGAAAGATGGGTGTCCTGGGAGAATGCAAAATGGCTAAGAGCACTGGCTCTGGAGTCAGGTAGACCTGGATTCAGGCCCCACTCCATCACTTAGTAGCTGTGTGATTTGGTTTCCCTATCTATAAAATGGAAGTAGTGCTACCTATCTCATAGAGCTATTCTTAGTATTAAATAAGATAGTACATGTTATATGCTTAGCTTAATGCCTATATACATGGTAAACACTCAGTAAGTACCAGTTATTGTTATTTTTTTCTTTTTTTTTATTTCAGCATATTATGGGGGTACAGATTTTAAGGTTTCAATAAATGCCCTTTCCCCCCCCCCCCCCAGTTATTGTTATTTTAAGTTAACCCAGTATCTGTTGGGAATGCCAACGAGTTTGGGAGTCATATGTTACTGGGCCAGTGAGCTTCTCATACACTTCTTCCCTTATTCTTTCTTCTATCCTTTCACCACAAACAGGCAGCAGAAAACAGCTGAAACTGAAGAGGGGACAGTGCAGATTCAGGAAGGTAAGTGTTAGGAACAGAATCAAGACCCAGCCATCATGGCTCTCCTTCCTCCCTCACCAGGCCATCTCTTGTGTGTCCCTCCTTCAATGACATACAAGTGGAAGAGAAGGAGAAAGGCAGTTAACTCACAGACCTTTCCTTTGCTCCTTTAATTCAGGTGCAGTGGCTACTGGGGAAGACCCAACCAGTGTGGCTATTGCCAGCATCCAGTCAGCTGCCACCTTCCCTGATCCCAACGTCAAGTACGTCTTCCGAACTGAGAATGGGGGCCAGGTAAGGGAGGGGGCCAGGTGGCTGCAGACGTTACCTGGGGTTGGGATTGAGGGAGGTAATTGAACATATTTTGGGTAAACCTGGCTTGGAAGGTGAAGTGAAAATGTGTACTACAGTGGGTGGGGGGTGGGTACACTACTACAAGGTTTGGAGTAGAGATTGGTGTCAAGTAGGAGTATGCTGACTCCTGTATGGGGAAAGAAGGGAGAATGGCTGAATTTGTATCTGTGAAGCACTCTTATTTTGGGGCTGTATCCAAGGGGCTCAAAGCTTTATGACTGGGATTCCTAGCACTTATTCTTTTCTTCTTTCTTTCCCTCCCTCCCCCTTTCTCTCTGCTTCTAGGTGATGTACAGGGTGATCCAGGTGTCTGAGGGACAGCTGGATGGCCAGACTGAGGGTACTGGCGCCATCAGTGGCTACCCTGCTACTCAATCCATGACCCAGGTACAGGGGTATGAGCTGGGGAGGAGATTAGAGCTCTGAGAAGTAAGATGAAGAAGGGAACCAGTAGGATGGGGGTGAAGCTAGGAATGGTGAGGCATCTAGGGCTACCTTGTCTTAAGGCCCTAGGCTCCCTTTCTGGATGTTTCTCTTCTCCCAAGGATAGAAGCTGCAGAGTGGTACAGTGGGAAGAAGTATCTGACATCACGGACTCTGTTCTCTTGCTCTCCTTCCCAGGCAGTGATCCAGGGTGCTTTCACCAGCGATGATGCAGTTGACACAGAGGGCACAGCTGCTGAGACACACTATACTTACTTCCCCAGCACTGCAGTGGGAGATGGGGCAGGGGGTACCACGTCGGGGAGTACAGCTGCTGTTGTTACTACCCAGGGCTCAGAGGCACTACTGGGGCAGGCGACCCCTCCTGGCACTGGTGAGATATTGTATGAAGGATGCGGGCTGGAGGGGCTAGGTCCAGGCTGTGGGACATGACTGCTGGGCAGTGGGCCTTCACTCTTGACCCTTAGTAATTATTAAGACCTGAGCAGGTAGTGAATCTGGGGCTTTCTAGCAGGAGGAAATATGTTCTTTTTATTTTATTATTATTATTTTTGAGATAGAGTCTCACACTGTTGCCCTGAGTAGAGTACAGTGGTGTCAGCCTAGCTCAAGCAACCTTAAATTCTTGTGCTCAAGTGATCCTGCTGTCTCAGCCTCCCCAGTAGCTGGGACTACAGGCATGACACCAGGCTAATTTTTCTATTTTTAGTAGAGATGGGGTCTTGCTCCTGCTCAGGCTGGTCTCGAACTCCTGAGCTCAAGTGATCCTCCCACCTCAGCCTCCCAGATTGCCAGGATTACAGGTGTGAGCCACTATGCCCCGCTAACATGTTCTTTTTAGAGGAGGGGCCCAAGGTCTTTGCTTTAGGGATTGGTGAGGTTCCTAGTCACATGTCCTGACAGAACCTACTCTGCATCTTCACAGGTCAATTTTTTGTGATGATGTCACCACAAGAAGTATTGCAGGGAGGAAGCCAGCGCTCGATTGCCCCTAGGACCCACCCTTATTCCCCGTGAGTGACCCTTGTTTCTTAATTTCCATGAGTGCTTTTAATACCTGCTAAATCTTGTGTAATTTTTTACCCCAAATTTGAATTTTATTTTTTGTCCTTCCCTCACTCTGGCTACTCTGGGCTCTGTTGTCAGGAAGTCAGAAGCTCCCAGGACAACACGGGATGAGAAACGCAGGGCTCAGCATAATGAAGGTAGGCATGATCCAGATGTGAAGCTAGGAGCTGTCTGGTGGGATTTGGGTCAGCAGTGATTCTGAGGGGAGGTGGGGTTAGGTAATTTTACTCTGGGGCTTATGGTAAGTTTTCACTAAGTTACCTTGTCCTCCACTTTGCTCCACAGTGGAGCGCCGCCGCAGGGACAAGATCAACAACTGGATTGTGCAGCTATCCAAGATCATCCCAGACTGCTCGATGGAGAGCACCAAGTCTGGCCAGGTCATGGAAAGACCCTGGTAGTGGGCAGGATGCCTGAATTCTGTCTCCTGGTATTGTTTCCAGAAATGGTAGCGAGTGGGGTGTACACAGCAGTCATCTTTTCTTATCTTTCTGAGGTTCCTGTGTCCCTGGGAGAGCTTTATCACCATTCTTAGGGGAAAATGAAGTCCAAAGTGTGAACTGCTTTTGGAAAGCAAGCTAGCTATCTGAAATCCTAGTCCTCATTTTGTTGGCCCTGTCTTGCAGAGCAAAGGTGGGATTCTATCCAAAGCTTGTGATTATATCCAGGAGCTTCGGCAGAGTAATCACCGCTTGTCTGAAGAACTGCAAGGGCTTGACCAACTGCAGCTGGACAATGATGTGCTTCGACAGCAGGTCAGACTCCTACCTGCAGTATATGCCTCCTCAACTTTTGTGGCCACTGACCCAGTGTAGGACTCCCTACTTTTTTCTCCATAGAGAGGGCTTCACCTTTTTCTCCTGACCTGGGGCTGTCTAAGTTCAGGGGCTTGGTAATGCCAACTTTTCTACCCATTCCTCTTACTCTCTCCTTCCCATGTCAGGTGGAAGATCTTAAAAACAAGAATCTGCTGCTACGAGCTCAGTTGCGGCACCATGGATTAGAGGTCGTCATCAAGAATGACAGCAACTAACTATGAGGATTCAAGGGCCTTGGGCCCAAGAACTGCAGCTAGCCCGGGAGTAACAGCCTAATCCTATGCCCCTTTCCTTCACTGCCCACTTCTGGCATGGGACTGGGGGGAGTTCAGAAGGCGTGTCTCTGAACTGAGGCCCTGTGATATGGCATCCTGCAATGGTGTGAAACACACAGTGTGGATGTGCACTGACAGCCCTGCCCACCCCCACCATGCAGCCCCTGGGCCCTTGTGCTCCTCTTGCACAACGCATGTGCTGTCTCCATGCTGGATACTAGACACACTAAACTGGGGGGCTTGCCCTGTGCCTGCTCATAGTGCCCAGCAGAGGGTCTGCTGACAGGTGATGCTCTGGCTTGCCCCAGGACTCTGGCACTGCCATGGGTTCTTCCTTTCCCTGGAGCTGAGGTTTAGATGTGCACTTGGTGACTCAGGAGCAGGCTTAAGCAAGAAGTGGGGGGAAGGATGCTTAGCAGTGGCTGCTGCCCCATGAAGAGGAGATTGGCCAGCCAGCAGCTAAGGCTTATGCAGAAGTCTTTGGAGCCAGGGAGAACAACAGGCAGGGGCCCACTTGGGGCCTTCCCCCTTGTGGGGGTGTTTTTTTTTTTTTTTTTTCCCCTTTCTTTCCTCTTTTTTTTTTTTTCAAAGATAAAATCGTTCAGAGCCACAAGTGTCTGTTTTTCCTCCTTTTGTGGGCCCCATGGCGGGAGGGATGGGGCATAGGGCTCTTTGACCAGTAAGGGCTGGGCTGAGTTTAGGGTGGGGCGCTGCACCTGTACTCATTACCGTGAGTCCTGGTACCAGGACCAAACCAGTGTGTTTCCTGGCCACGCCAGGCAGTCATAAAGACGTCTCCAGTGGGCTGGTATTAGAGGCACCAGAAACAGGTGCCGTAGGGGCGGTGCAGGAGGCCATGCCTTCGCTTCCGTTTCCGGTCTCGGCTGGGGGCGGGAGCGAAGAGTAGATGCTGCGCTGGAAGAGGGGGTGGGCAGGGGCTGCGTTCCTGCCAGTCGCTACACGCACCATGGCTGGAGGTACCTGCGGGGGAGACTTGGGACCTCGTCCTGTGCTCCACATGGCCCCTGGGTTGAGGTGTTCCGTGGCGGGAGCAGCGAAGGGGCGTGGCGGAGAGGTCCCTGTGGGCGCCCCCACCGGGTTGGGGCGCTGCCAGGTGAGAGAACGCTGTGGCAGCAGTGCCTTGGAGCCCCCCTCACCTGCCGGCTCTCGTGCTCCTTCCTCAGCGCCCACGGTCTCGCATCCTGAACTCCGTTCGCTCCTAGCCTCGGGCCGGGCCCGGCTCTTCGACGTGCGATCTCGGGAGGAGGTGGCAGCTGGGACCATCCCAGGGGCGCTCAACATCCCGGGTATGGGATTGAGAGGGGACGCCCCGGTGGTGGAGTAGAGACAGCCCAGGAGGGGCTTAGCTAATGCGACCTCGCGTAGGATGGCGTGGGAAAGGCACCGGTGACCGTAAGCCAGCCCTCAGCTTCCCTAGAGAAGGGCTGATTGGAGGCAGATCCTGGCAGCGGAACCCGCCCATCCAGTTTGAGGGGATAGGAGGCTGTGAGAGGGGCAGACCAGCTTCTCTGCGCTTGACCTCCCCAGGCTGCTTGCCTGAGGCCGCCCGCCCGGCCCCCGCTCCCCGCCCCCGCCCCCGCCCCCCCCACCCCCACCCCCATCCCCCACCCCCACCTTCGCCTCCGCCTCCACCTCCACCTCACGACTGACTCGGAAAGTGGCTCACTTTCAAAGGTTGTTTGGCTGACTCCCTGAGGGAGTAGGCTGTTTCTTGTCCTGGAGACTGGGGTGGGGGGAGTGGCCACCCTATGTTGTTTGGAGTCCCCCGTAGCTTTGTTCGACCTTCAGGATCCAGCCCTTCCAGGCCCAATTTGCGAACCTGAGAGTGCCGAGCTGCCAGCTCTCCATTCTGTCCCCTCCACTCCTCCTCCCAGTGTCTGAGTTGGAAAGTGCCCTGCAGATGGAGCCAGCTGCTTTCCAGGCTTTGTACTCCGCTGAGAAGCCCAAGCTGGAAGATGAGAATCTCGTTTTCTTCTGTCAGATGGGCAAGCGGGGCTTCCAGGCCACGCAGCTGGCCCGGGGCCTCGGATACACAGGGTACGGGAAGGTGTGGCTTGCTAGCTGGGAAATGACTGGGGACTGCCTACCGGGCCTGTCCTACCCTCACCCCTCTTTGTCTCCACAGGGCTCGAAACTACGCTGGGGCCTATAGAGAATGGTTGGAGAAAGAGGGTCAGAGGTAGAAAGTGGCTTATTGGTCCCTCCTCCGCCCCTGCCCCCAGTGGCCACCTTAACTAAGGGTGATGAAGGGGCTGACTTGTTGGGTTGGGCAACTCCTTATCGTGCTGTGCACACAAAAGCATCAAATAAAGAGCCGTTAATTAAAGTATTGGAAGCACTTAATTTTTCAGGTGGTCCAAAAGCGTTCTAATTTTAATCTAGACCTTAATTCAGCCCTGTGTCCTTTCTCCTTCTAGTATTTACCTCTCCCCACCCCAAATTCTAGCAGTTTCCTGAGAGGCTACAATGTATAATTCTTCTGCCAGGCGTGCGGTGGCTCATGCCGGTAATCCTAGCTCTCTGGGAGGCTGAGGCGGTAGGATCACTTGAGCTCAGGCGTTGAAGACCAGCCTGAGCAACAGTGAGACCCTGTGTTACTAAATATAGAAAAATTAGCTGGGTATAGTGGTAGGTGCTTGTAGTCCCAGCTACTTGAGAGGCTGAGGCAGGAGGATCGCTTGAGCCCAGGGGTTTGAGGTTGCAGTGAGCTACTATGGTGCCACCATGGCACAGGGTGACAGAGAGAGACTGGTCTCCAAAAAAATTAACAAATAGAAAAATTTTTTGAAACGTACAATTCTAAAATAGTTGTTTTCAGCCAAGATGCACATTTGAATCACCTAGTAGCTTTAAAAAAATTATTGATTTTTTTTTTTTTTTACCTCCAGATTTGGGTGATGGAATTTGGGCATTAGTGGTTTTATGAGTCCCTCTGGTGATTTCTATATGCAGCCAGAAGCAAGTGTAACTGCCCTAGATCAGAGGTCAGCAAACTATGGCCCCAACTGGCTAAGCTGCTGTGACCATTTGTTTATGTATTATTTATGGCTGCTTTTGTGCAAAAGTGGCATAATAGTTGCACTTTGTCCTTCAACACCTAATGTTTTTATTAACTGGCCCTTTACAGAAAAAGCTTGCCTAACATAATAGACCTTTAACTCCTTAGCCTCGACCTCACTTCCCTCAGACTTTGTAACTGGAGTGAGGAAATGAAAGGACAATCCCAGCTTTTGCATGAGGGAATGGAAGGCACCTGTCATCTGTACTGTTGTGTCACACACAGATTACAGGAGCCCTTCCTGTGCCACCAAAACCAGGTCTCTGTTTTTATCAGCACTGTTATTTTACACTGGATTTAACATTTAATTGGTTAAAAAAAAAAATGAAATAGCACATACTTACTGAAACAAAATTCACTACACAGTAAGTGTATAACTTCCCTCTAGTATAATGCATAGTTTGATGCATATCCTTCAAGACATTAAATATTTTAGTGCCAGAGTTTTCAGTTCTTGGATTTTTAACCACTTCAGTACCACGCTCACCAGCCTTGAATCCTTGCCCACAGCCAGCACTCATAGTCCGCACGATAGTTCATGCTGTGCATTGACGATGATGAATCTGTTTTGCTCTTGTGTGATGAGGAAAGCTTTTTTTTTTTTTTATTGAGACAGTCTCGCTCTGTTGCCCGGACTAGAGTGCCGTGGTGGCGTCAGCCTCGCTCACAGCAACCTCACACTCCTGGGCTCAAGCAATCCTCCTGCCTCAGCCTCCCAAGCACCTGGGACTACAGGCATGCGCCACCATGCCCGGCTAATTTTTTAATATATATTTTTAGTTGGCCAATTAATTTCTTTCTATTTTTAGTAGAGACGGGGGTCTCGCTCTTGCTCAGGCTGGTCTCGAACTCCTGAGCTCAAATGATCCTCCTGCCTTGGCCTCCCAGAGTGCTAGGATTACAGGTGTGAGCCACCTCGCCGGCCTATGAGAAAAGCTTTTTTTTTTTTTGAGACAGAGTCTCACTTTGTTGCCCAGGCTAGAGTGAGTGCCATGGCATCAGCCTAGCTCACAGCAACCTCAACCTCCTGGGCTCAAGCAATCCTACTGCCTCAGGCTCCCAAGTAGCTGGGACTACAGGCATGCGCCACCATGCCCGGCTAATTTTTTAATATATATTTTTAGTTGGCCAATTAATTTCTTTCTATTTTTAGTAGAGACGGGGGTCTCGCTCTTGCTCAGGCTGGTCTCGAACTCCTGAGCTCAAATGATCCTCCTGCCTTGGCCTCCCAGAGTGCTAGGATTACAGGTGTGAGCCACCTCGCCGGCCTATGAGAAAAGCTTTTTTTTTTTTTGAGACAGAGTCTCACTTTGTTGCCCAGGCTAGAGTGAGTGCCATGGCATCAGCCTAGCTCACAGCAACCTCAACCTCCTGGGCTCAAGCAATCCTACTGCCTCAGGCTCCCAAGTAGCTGGGACTACAGGCATGCGCCACCATGCCCGGCTGATTTTTTCTATATATATTGGTTGCCCAATTAATTACTTCCTACTTATAGTAGAGACAGGGTCTCGCTCTTGCTCAGGCTGGTTTTGAACTCCTAACCTTGAGCTATCCACCCGCCTCGGCCTCCCGGAGTGCTAGGATTACAGGCGTGAGCCACAGCACCCAGCCATGAGGAAAGCTTTAAAGCACTGAAAGCTTGTTTTACTTTATAGGCAGCTTTACTTGTAATGTAAATCAGAATAGGTAACATATACATGCATTTTGGTTATGTTATTTTTAAATGTTTGCAATTTTATTTTGATAAATGAAAAATTAGAAAAGTCATATCACAGCTGTCGGCTAAAGTTGACACTCGGCTGTGTGTCTTCATATCACGGCTGTCGGCTAAAGTCGCTGTGTGGGTTCATCTGTGGCTATGGACTATAGTCGACGCTCATACCGAAGTAGTTAAAAAATGTATTTATCTGTGCCAGAGAAGGTTGGGTCACAGATGAACCCAATTTTCTGATTCTTCAAGTCTCTGAAGAAATTCTTTCAGATATTTCCTGCATTCCTTGCCTTTCTCTCACCTTTTCTTCTTCTTTTCTGCCTTCTCAACTTACCCATCTGCCCTACATTTTTATCTCACAGTATACACACCACATGGTTTAAAATCAGCCATTCATCTGGACTTTCCGGCTTCTCTGTAATAGAGCTATCCCACTTTCTCTCTGGGCTAATCACACTACATTATCCTCTGAGTTTAACCAGATGTTGTTGGGTCTGGAGATAAAGTTGAAATATGTGAGTCTAGCCCAGGGTCTGGCAAATAGTAGGTGTCAGTTACCCTTTCCCAGAATACACAAATCCCTTTGATTGGCAGGTTGGGAAGGTTTTCCTAGGGTCTAATTTACCTTGGGTCTAATTTCTGTCTTTGTTTTGAGTCTTAACTATTCCCCTCCCCAGGTCTTCATTATAATTTTGTTATAGCATTTCTTTATTGTTATTATGGAGGTACAATTTACCTATAATAAAATGCCCAGTTCTTAAGTGGTCAATTCATTGAGTTCTCAGTATGTTAACTTGGAACCAACACTCAGAACAAGATCTAGAATGCTAAAATCCCCAGAATTTCTCTAGGTTCCACTTTCCAGTCAATTCTATCCCTACTCCCTTTCTAGGCAACCACATTTATCTTCTATCACCATAAATTAGTTTTCTAGCCCCCTTCCTGGCCTGCCAATTTATAGGTTTGCTTTCTTTAGCTTTACAGCTGATGAGGGTTAGAAAGAATCCTGGACGTAACCTGACCTGGCCTACTACATAGTCATGCCCTCTGGCTTGATCATTGTTGAGAGAACATCCTTCTTTCTCCATCTGTTGGGTTCATAATCCTGATAGGCTGTTCCAAGCCATAATCTTGCCTTTAAGTTCTCTTTCCCTCTCCTCAGAGCTACCATGTTTCCCTGAAAATAAGACCTACCCATAAAATAAGCCCTAGCAGGATTTCTAAGCATTTGTGCAATATGAGCCATACCCCGAAAATAAGACCTAGTGATGGGCATGGCTGTGCAGCATATCTGCACAACGCATGCATTTTGTCAGGGAGTGGTAAAGAAGAGGAGCAGCCCTTCTCATCTGCCCCATGAGAGCTCTATTGCTTGACATGAGAGATTGGGGCCAATAGTTCTAAAGGAAATAGAGTCGCAAGAAATTTAGGATGGAATTCGGGATTTGGAAGGTTATGATGATGTTCCAGAAGAAGACGACTTAACTATATTTGAATAAATGTAGATTGTTGTACCATACTTAAAAAAAATAATACATCCCCTGAAAATAAGCCTTAGAGTGTCTTCTTGAGGAAAAATAAATATAAGGCCCTGTCTTATTTTCGGGGTAACATGGTATTTCAAGCAGGTGAGGCTAAAGCACTAGAGTTTACCAGCTATATGCACTTCTCTTGCCTTCTGCCCTCCTTTTCATACTAAATTAAACTCCCTCCTTTCAACCTACTTTGTCCCAGGTTTGTGTTTATCACATACTTGTGCTGTATCTATTACACTACATTTTTGTTCATTTGTCTCTCCCAGTTGATTGTGAACTTCTCAAAGGCAGAAACTGGCTTTCATTTTCTTACCCCCGTTTCTCCAATGTGAGTTTTCAGTGTTTGTTGAGCTTCACTAGCCTTCTGACCTTCAGAATATTCTAATTTCAGCCTTTATGAGGCACCACTGCCTGCCCAACTTTAAAATAACATTTTTATCTTACCAGAGTTGATAATTTACAATAGGTCCTTGTTGCCTAGTGGCTCAAGCCCCTGTTTCAGCCTGGCCTTTTAAGCAATCTGTAGTCTAGATCCGGTGTTACCTTGCTTTTCCAAAGGCAAACTTTCCCATCAAGCTGGTTTCCTTAGTAGCCTAAGCAGACCCTACTCCTTCCTGACCCTGGCCTTTGCTCATTATTTTCCCTGTTTGGGAAGCTTCCAGTCTCCTTTGTACCACTCTGAATTTCATAAGAATTAGAAGAATGTATTTGGCAGGAGACTTGTTCTTATCAAGAGGGCTTTTAAATTGAAAGAGAAGGGAGAAAAATAACCAGGTAAGTTATATAACTGGATTCCATAAAGGACACAAGCCACAGGACCACAGGATAAAGTCCAACCCTCTACTGTACGCTTATCACACTGTATATAACTTGCATGGTTCTTCCCCTTTTTAATGAGCTCTTTAAAGAGCTCATTAAGGGGAGGAACTGGTTATTATTGCATGGCCAATGATGAAACCAGAACCTGGCATGTGGGAGGTATTCAGTAGATGTTGAATTTTTATTGAGGTATTTACTAATTCCCAGGGGAAAAAAAACCTGAGGAAGAACATGAATGGTACCATGTTATTGTGGAAAGAACAAAGGTTATGAGTCAGAGAGTTCTGAATTCCAGTTCTGGCTCAGTGTAACTGAGTGGTCACCATATGTAATTTTTAAATATTCCAACTCTCACTTTCCTTATTTGTAAGACGGGAGTTACAAGACTTATCTCCTTGGATTGTTGTGAGAGTTTAATGGGATAACGTAAGTAAAGTACCCCTATTATATAGGACATATAAATTTAGAGATGTATATACAATGATGCATAATAAACATGAGAAGGTAAATACAATAGCATAGATATAATTGAAATTTGATGGAAAAGAACTTGTGCCTGGCAGTGGAAAAGCATATCATATTACAAAGAAAATATTTACCAGTCTGAGCAAGAGCAAGACCTCATCGCTACTTAAAGTAGAAAAAAATTAGCTGGGCATTATGGTGTGTGCCTGTAGTCCTAGCTACTTGGGAGGCTGAGGCAGGAGGATTGCTTGAGCTCAGGAGGTTGAGGTTGCTGTGAGCTGGGCTGATGCCATTGGACTCTAGCCCAGGCAACAGAGCCAGACTCTGTCTCAAAAAAAAAATTTAGTAGAAGTGTCAGATATCATAAGTGTGCAGCTCGATAAATTTTTACAAAGTGAACATACTTATTTAACCACTACTATGAGCAGACAACATACACTGTATGATTTGAATCATTTAAAATATGTCGAGACTTGCTTTACGGCCAAGTTTTGTAAATGTCCACCAACACTTGAAAAGAAAGTGTATTCTTTGCAGTTTTGGGGTGCAGTGTTCTATATATGTCAATTAGGTCTTGTTTACTAATTACAGTGTTCAAACCTATATCTTTACTAGTTTTTTCGTGTTAGCTTCTTTTATCAGCTACTTTCAGAGGCATGTTTATATCTCTCAGCATGATTTGGATTTGTCCATTTCTCTTTTTAGTTTTGTCAGTTTTACTTGATATATTTGGAGGCTGTGCTATCAGATGTATAAAAATTTAGAATTATTATGCTTCCTCTTGGATAGATCCCTTCCTCACTATGTCCCTCATTATCTCTGGTGATGCTTCTATTTTGTCTGATATTAGTACAACTATAGCAGCTTCATTTTGGTTAGTGTTTACATGAGGGGTAGTGGAACATGCCTCCTGGAATTCATATTAACCAAAGAAAAGAACACTAAGCACAGTTAGACAAACAAGAAATGGACTATAGGAAAGCAGATTTTTTTTGTTTGTTTTTATTTTTGTTTCTGAGACAGAGTCTCACTCTGCTGCCCTGGCTAGAGTGCCATGGTGTCAATCTAGCTCACAGCAACCTCAAATTCTTGGGCTCAAGCGATCCTTCTGCCTCAGCCTCCCGAGTAGCTGGGACTACAGGCATGTACCAAGGAAAGCAGATTTTTTACTGTTTATTTATTTAGAGACAGAGTCTTGCTCTGTTGCTTGGGCTACAGTGGCATAGTGTCATCATAGCTCACAGCAATCTCAAACTCCTGCCTCAGCCCCCCCAAGACTAGGTGGGACTACAGGTGTGGGTGACCACACCCGGCTAATTTTTTCTGTTTGTAGGTGCTCACCTAATTTCTTTCTATTTTTGGTAGAGGTAGAGTCTCACTCTTGCTGAGACTGGTTTTGAACTCTTGACTTCAAGTGATCCTCCTGCCTTGAGCTCCCAGAATGCTGAGATTATAGGCGTGAGCCACCACACCCAGCCAAGAAAGCAGATTTTTTAAACTGAAAGAAAATATAGGTTGAGCTCATGGCCAGATACTTTACAGAGAAAATGAGTCAAGAAAATGGAAAGTCCTCAGAAACTAGACCTGATGGTATTTCCCAATGAGAAATCCTTCCAGCTCACTCTATACTACTAGTATTCCCATTCTTAATCATATGGAAATGATTCTATATCATATTCCTCAACCTATCACGTCCTCCAATTAATTGATCTTATCAAGTTTTTTACTATTTATTAATTTTCTTATGCCCTTATTTTATTCCTAATCCAGTTTAGATTCTATGCATGATTCATAATTATCTTTATTCCTTTCCATAACTAAGAATACACTTATCAAGAAAGTTCGGCCGGGCGCGGTGGCTCAAGCCTGTAATCCTAGCTCTCTGGGAGGCCGAGGTGGGCGGATCATTTGAGCTCAGGAGTTCGAGACCAGCCTGAGCAAGAGCGAGACCCCATCTCTACTATAAATAGAAAGAAATTAATTGGCCAACTAAAATATATATAGAAAAAATTAGCCGGGCATGGTGGCACATGTAGTCCCAGCTACTTGGGAGGCTGAGGCAGGAGGATTGCTTGAGCCCAGGAGTTTGAGGTTGCTGTGAGCTAGGCTGACACCACGGCACTCACTCTAGCCTGGGCAATAAAGTGAGACTCTGTCTCAAAAAAAAAAAAAAAAAAAAAAGAAAGTTCAAGACCCATAATATAAGAAGAAAGTACTAAAACACAAAGAAAAGACCTTAAAAGAAGACTTGTACAAATGAAAAGA
This sequence comes from Mirza zaza, assembly GCA_008750895.1. NCBI lineage: Eukaryota > Metazoa > Chordata > Mammalia > Primates > Cheirogaleidae > Mirza > Mirza zaza. The sequence goes on from VSMD01118908.1 coordinate 87,059, forward strand.
CTTGAAATGTTCTTGGATAAGAAAACTCAACTTCATAAATTTATCAGTTTAGTCGAAAACAAGAATTGACAGAAAAGCTTGAAAAAGAGCATCATTAAAGGGAAGCAAGTAAATATAAAATAAATTAGGTGAGTGTAGTGGTGCATGCTTGTGGTTCCAGCTACTCGGGAGGCTGAGGCAGGAGGATCTCCTGAGCCCAAGTGTTCAAGGTTGCAGTGAGCTACAAGTGTACACCACTGTACTCCAGCCAGGGAGCATTCTGTCTCTAAAAACAAAACAAAAGCCAAAACAAACAAACAAACCCAGGCACTTAAAAATAGATAAGAAAAAGATAATTATCCCAATAGAAAAATGAGCAAAGCATATGAAGAGACAGTTCACAGAATACAAATGACTTTTAAACCCATGGAGACTCATAATAAGAGATATGCAGATTAAAACTAAATTGAGGCCAGGCACGGTGGCTCACGCCTGTAATCCTAGCACTCTGGGAGGCTGAGGCGGGCAGATAGCTTGAGGTCAGGAGTTCGAAACCAGCCTGAGCAAGAGCGAGACCCCGTCTCTACTATAAATAGAAATTAATTGGCCAACTAATATATATAGAAAAAAAATTAGCCGGGCATGGTGGCACATGCCTGTAGTCCCAGCTACTTGGGAGGCTGAGGCAGTAGGATTGCTTGAGCCCAGGAGTTTGAGGTTTGTGAGCTAGGCTGATGCCATGGCACTCACTCTAGCCTGGGCAACAAAGTGAGACTCTGTCTCAAAAAAAAAAAAAAACAACAAAAAAACTAAACTGAGTTATCAATTTACATTTATCAAATTGGCAAAGATTCAAATGTTTGATAAAACAGTATTTTGGCAAGACCGTGGGAAAACAAGGCAGGCTAGTAGATTATGTAAATCTACATTGGTACAGCACCTATGGAGGGCAATTCGTTAATATGAATGAAAATAATAACCAAATATACATTTTGACCCAGTATTTATATTTCTGGTGATTGATACCAAAAATAAGCTTGCATTCATGTGCTCTGATATAGATATGTGTTTATTCATTACATTATTTATATTAGCAAAAGACTGGAAGTAATTCAAGTGTCCACAAGTTAAAACTGGCTAAATAAACATTACAAGCATATAATAGAGTATTATGTGGCTACAAAAAAAGAATGAGGAAGCTCTTAGTGTACTCATAAAAGATCTGTAAGACACATTGTGGGGTTAAAAAAATGTAGTATTCTACCTTTTGTGTAAAAAAAGAGCGAGGTAACATGGATGTATATTTATAATTGATTATATTATCAAGAAAGAAGCTCTGGAAGGACACACAGAATTAGTCAAAAGTCACTCCCTTGCAAACTTCTTTAGTATTCTTGCTGCTGTCTCCATCAGTTGCTTAGGCAAACCCCAACTAATCACTTACTCTAGCCCTGTGGTCAAACAGCTGGGGTAAAATTCATACCAATGTGACTGGTATGTCTTTAAATCTATGTCCAGGATACCTAGTAGGCATTTAACACTGTTCACCAGTCCCAACACACTTCCCTAGTGTGTTCTTCAGTCTCTACTTCTCTCTACTCTTCAGATCTCTTAAACTTCTTTTTTCCTCAGCACTCTCAGCTGATGGACTTTACCTCATACTTCTCAAAGGAAATCAGACTGAACTGTCGTCATCTTCCCACCAACAAGTCTACCAACTACACTGCATGCTTCCTTCTTGTTGTGGTGGATAGTTGTCTCTGCTCTATTTTAACCCTCAACTTGGGCTCAAGATCCCATCTCTTTTCTCCTCTAGGACTTGGTACCACAACTCTCTTCTCTTTTTCATACATCATTTCTTCCTCGTTCTTTTTATTTTTTGAGACAGAGTCTCACTGTCTTGCCTGGGCTAGAGTGCCATGGTGTCTGCCTAACTCACAGCAACCTCAAACTCCTGGGCTCAAGTGATCCTCCTGCCTCAGCCTCCTGGGTAGCTGGGACTAGAGGCGCATGCCACCATACCCGGCTAATTGTTTCTATTTTTAGTTATTTTGGCTAATTTTTTCTATTTATAGTAGAGAAGAGTTATATTAGAGTTCTTGCTCTTGGTCAGGCTGGTCTTGAACTCCTGAGCTCAAGCAATCCTCCCGCCTCAGCCTCCCAGAGTGCTAGGATTACAGGTGAGAGCCACCGTGCCTGGCCTCTTCCTCTTTCTTTTCCTTCTCTTTTTTTTTTTTGAGACAGAGTCTCACTTTGTTGCCCAGGCTAGAGTGAGTGCCATGGCGTCAGCCTAGCTCACAGCAACCTCAAACTCCTGGGCTCAAGCAATCCTCCTGCCTCAGCCTCCCGAGTAGCTGGGACTACAGGCATGCGCCACCATGCCCGGCTAATTTTTTCTCTATATATTAGTTAGCCAATTAATTTCTTTCTATTTATAGTAGAGATGGGGTCTCGCTCTTGCTCAGGCTGGTCTGGAACTCCTGAGCTCAAAGGATCCGCCCACCTCGGCCTCCCAGAGAGCTAGGATTACAGGCTTGAACCACCACGCCCGGCCTCTTCTCTTTTTTTAAGGGAAGAGAAAGGAAGGGATTGGAGGAAAGGGGCGAGAGGAGGGAGGAGGGAGGAGTGGAGGAGGGGAAGGGCTAATTACTTCCTCATTACTGGATCATTTCTTTAGCATATATGCATTTCCATCTAAACAAAAATACCTACTTTGGGCCGGCGCGGTGGCTCACGCCTATAATCCTAGCACTCAGGGACCCTGTCTCTACTATAAATAGAAAGAAATTAATTGACCAACAAATATATATATAGAAAAAATTAGCCAGGCGTGGTGGCACATGCCTGTAGTCCCAGCTACTCGGGAGGCTGAGGCAGAAGGATTGCTTGAGCCCAGGAGATTGAGGTTGCTGTGAGCTAGGCTGACGCCATGGCACTCACTCTAGCCTGGGCAACAAAGCGAGACTCTGTCTCAAAAAAAAAAATACCTACTCTACTCTTATCTAACAGCCCTTCCAGCTGCTGCTCCTTTTCTCTGCTACCCTTCTCAGCAAAATCTCTACTGAACTGTCTATAGTCACAGTCTTTATTTTTTTAATGGGGTGTTGAATAATCCCTACCAGAAGTTTCTACTTTGGAGACAAACTCACCAGTCTATAGTTTATAAAATCTGCTTTTTTTTTGCAAGACTGCAGAAAACAAATGTTAATGACAATGAAATTTAAAAATGTATTATACATTTTAGTACCTGAATGGGAAAAGGAACCCAACAAACCTCAAATTATTTGCATGCTCTAAAATTACTTGCATGCACAAATGTTTTATACACTAATAACTGAGATGCATACTATTTGTAATAATTCTTTTCATTTACTATTAATTATTAACATTACTTCATGCATATTTGTCCATTATTAACACTATCTTATTTTTAAAACAAAAAATATAAAATTAATTAGGGATAAATGCAAAATGTACTTTTAGGTTAAGAAAGACTGCACAAGCCAGGCACGGTGGCTCACGCCTGTAATCCTAGCACTCTGGGAGGCTGAGGCGGGTGGATTGCTCAAGGTCAGGAGTTCAAAACCAGCCTGAGGAAGAGCGAGACCCCGTCTCTAACTCTACTATAAATAGAGAGAAATTAATTGGCCAACTAATATATATATAGAAAAAATTAGCTGGGCATGGTGGCACATGCCTGTAGTCCCAGCTACTCGGGAGGCTGAGGCAGCAGCATTGCTTGAGCCCAGGAGTTTGAGGTTGCTGTGAGCTAGGCTGACGCCATGGCACTCACTCTAGCCTGTGCAACAAAGGGAGACTTTGTCTCAAAAAAAAAAGAGTTCGAGACCAGCCTGAGCAAGAGCCAGACCCTGTCTCTACTAAAAATAGAAAAAAAAATAGGAAAATTAGTCAGGTGTGGTGGCACATACCTGTAGTCCCAGATACTTGGGAGGCTGAGGGAGGAGGATTACTTGAGCCCAGGTGATTGAGGTTGTTGTGAGCTAGGCTGATGCCACGGCACTCTAGCCTGGGCAACAGAGTGAGACTGTCTCTGAAAAAAAAAAAGACTCCACAAGTATAAGATGTGAAAGACCAAATTTAATAGTAGTCTAAGTAAAAATAAAAGGCTTATGAATTTTAGTTTGCTGTAATTTTAATATAACTCAATAGTGCAATATGGCTATTATACTTGTGAATGCATTCTTAGATCATAAATAAGAGTGATGAAAATAGCTACTATTTCAGTGCTAAAATGTACCAGGGACTGTGCTAAGCATAGTGCTTGTATTACATAATTTAATCTTTATTTTGCCACAAAGTAATTAATATTACTATCATCATAACTACCTTCTGGATGCAGAAAGTTTCAGAGATACGTGAGCTGGCCAAGAACAGAATGCTAGAAATTGGGGAACTAGGTTTGAATTGAGAGCTGCCCATTCCATAGGGAGATGGCTTTTCCAGTGTCTGATTCAGTTCTTGCTCTTAAGTATTAATAACAAACAAGAGATTATTGAGAGGCGGAAGATTAATCTTGAAGGGAGGAGTCATTAAACTGTCATATGAAGACAACTTGAAGAATAGAAAGATGTTTAGCTTGGAGAAGGAATGACTTAGGAGGCTTATAATAAGTATCTTAAAATATTTGAAGGAAGTGCTGTCAATGGCAACGACAAAGTAGATTTTGTGTAACTCCAGAGAGGAATGGCTGAAAGTTACTAGCCAATTTGTTGAAAGGATATTTTAACAATTAAGTGTTTTTAGCTGAGCATAGTGGCTCGTGCCTATAATCCCAGCACTTTAGGAGGCCAAGGCAGGAGGATGGCTTGAGGCCAGGAGATGGAGAATAGCCTGAGCCACATAGCAAGACCGATCTCTACAAAAAATGTTAAAAATTAGGTGGGTGTAGTGGTGCATGCCTGTAGTCCTAGCTACTCTAGAGGCTGAGGCAAGAGGATCCCTTCAGCTCAGGAGTTCAAGGCTGCAGTGAGCTAGGATCCAGCAACTGCACTCTAGCCTGGGCAAAAAGAGTGAGACCCTATCTCAAAAAAAAAAAAAAAAAAAGAGTATGGTCTGCCTTGAGAATTTTTAGGAGTTTAAGCAAAGCATGTATAAACTGGCAGTATCACTACCAATGACATTGTTGGGGAGAAAAAATAAACTGTCAGTAATTATATGACCCTTCTTATATGGCATGAGAGGTTGATCTAAATGACCTCTAAAGTGACTCCCTTCTAGCTACCCACTATGATCAGTCTTAGAGTTCCTTTAAATCCCTGCTCAAGCTATACCATCTTGAAGTTTCCCCTGACAATCGCAGCCCACAGTGATTGATCCCTTCTCCAAGCTTTTCTTTCCCCTACTATTTACTCTTATGCTTAACTTCCTATATATGTTCCTCTTCAACTTTACATTTCTTTGAGGGAAAAGAACAGAGCTTTGTACTTGGCAGCCACCCACATACTTGTTTCAATTTAGTAATACAATGTTTCCCTTTGGGTTACATATTGTCTTATTTCCTGTATTAGTCTTGGAAGCAGATTGTAAACCATTTAAAGTCAGGGATTGTGGTTTATATTTATTTGTAATTTCCTATGACACCCAGTAGGTGTTTGTTAAACATTGTTTTGACTTGAGTGGAACCAAAAGTGGAGAGATATGGGCAAAGGAATGAGAGTGAGAGTGAAAGAGGCAAAAGGTCAAAGAATATCATTCTTTTGGATACAAATGTAGAATTTTCACTTGCAAGGAGATAATGTTCAGGAAGTTTTATCCACAGGCAACCTGGATATATTTAGTACAGTTAAAATTAAATCATTGTAAAATAGAAACTAAAAAGAGTAAAGGTGTTGAGTATGAGTTCCAATTAAAAATGATGTAACAATATTAGGCTGGCGTGGTGGCTCATGCCTGTAATCCTAGCACTCTGGGAGGCTGAGGTGGGCGGATTGCTCGAGGTCAGGAGTTCGAAACCAGCCTGAGCAAGAGCGAGACCCCGTCTCTACTATACATACAAATAAATTAATTGACCAACTAATATATATAGAAAAAATTAGCCGGGCATGGTGGCGCATGCCTGTAGTCCCAGCTACTCGGGAGGCTGAGGCAGCAGGATTGCTTGAGCCCAGGAGTTTGAGGTTGCTGTGAGCTAGGCTGACGCCACGGCACTCACTCTAGCCTGGGCAACAAAGCAAGACTCTGTCTCAAATAAAATAAAATAAAATAAATTAAAAATAAATAAAAATGATGTAACAATATAAACAGAAAGCTTGGGTATCAACATAGTCTAGAGGAAAAAGAAGGCTTAGCACCCTACTATTAGTCACAGTGAGAAGATAAATAATTCTGAAGTGTAGAGTCCTGCTGACAGATCAAACATGCTTGAAGGACATATCCACAGACACTCAGAGACGTTTTTAGAGCATCTGTAGGTCAGTTTGTATCGTCTCGGTGTTTTTTGTGTACATCTGTTTAACGTTCTTGGGATAACGAGATTCTGCTTTTCCCACTTTTGAGCTGAGCGCTCCCTTCTTTCTTTCCTTTTTCCTCCTTTCCGCGCAGCTCATCTCTCAAAGCCTGTGAATACCGCCAGTCGGGTGGACGGAGGAAGATGGTTTGGAGGCGGTGTCAAGATATCAATCCACTTGTCTCCTGGTCCTCTCCTCCCAACCTCCCAATATTAATGTGTTTTTTACCTGCCAAGGACCAGGACCCAGGTTCCTAGAGCAATTTACATTCCAGCAAACAAAAGACTCCCAAACCACGCCCGTCTCGGTAAGTTCCGCAGCACGACTACTTTCCCTACCCCCTCCTTAAAGGCACTCCTTCAGACCTGCAGCTCCAACTCAGAACGCAGCCAGTCAGAAAGTCCCTACTTCAGGAACACCGCCCATTCCGGGGGCCCTCACCTGCCGAAGGTGAGGAATGCGTCTCCTTACGCGACAGTCTGCTGGGCCAATCAGAGGCGGCTCGGGCTGGGAAAGGCGCCAATCCGCTCCAGTGGGGAGTAGTGGGCGGGGTTGCACCTGGCTACGGTAAATCACTCAACGGAGTGGCGGCTGCTTTCACCAATCGGAATGTGCAGGGGCGGGCGCCGGCCAATCGGGCGTGGAGGGAAGGGCCGGGCGGGGCTCAACCTGGCGGCCGGAGTTCAGTCCCGGCGCGGCAGTTCGCTGGGCAGCGTCTGTGCTCGGTGCTCCCGCGGCGGCTGTGGAATCGGGGTCCTGGTCGTGATGGGGACAAAGGCGAAAGCTGGGAGGAGACAGTTGTACCTCTTCATACTGGCTATCTTGTGTAAGTTCCCGGAGTTTCGGGAGAAATCGACGGGTCGGGTCAGAGGTTGGAGGGAAGGCGCTCTCCACGCCCCTTGTCCTCGGGAGGGGAGTTCAGCAACCTGCCTTCCTCACCCTCTTAATTTTTTCCACCCCTGCTGGTTCCTCTTTCCCCTTCCCCGCACTCTGGGGAGTGGCTGTCCTCCCTCCCCCCCACTGGTGAGTTGTGGACCCACTGGAAGGGAGCTGACCCTTCTGCCCACACCCCCAAAATAGCAGGGAGGGCAGATTCCACTCTCCCCTATCCTCACATACTGGTGAGGGCCGGCGCCTTCCCACCGCATCTTTCCCGCCGTCCCCCGCCACGCGCACCAGGGAAGGCCATTCTGCCCCCCAACACGCACCCAGCTCTCACGGAAGACCCGGGAGAAGCCGTGAGCCTCTCTCCTCCCGCCTCCCTTGGCTCCTTAAGGGTCCTCAGAGAAAGTCTCCTGGAGGTGGGCTGGGACGGAAGTCTCTTTACCTGGCTTTTGCTGAAGGGGTCTCTGGGTCTTAGGATTGCCCTCTGAGTCTTAGGATTGCCGTGGTTGCTAAGTTTCTGGATACGGAGTTTGAAAAGGAAATCTGAAATTTCTCAGAGCACAGCGTAGACTTTGGAAACCTGCACAGTACCTTTCTGGGATAACTACCTCAGGAGTCCTTAATAAATGTTGTTGACTGAGTGACTGTTCCCAGGGGGAGGATGTGTCTGTTGGTTGGCTGGATTCTCCTCAGAGCCAGAACTCTGCCCTCCCCCTGGCTGTGTATGAGAGTTTTTGTTTCCTTTGTAAACTCCCTTTCCTGAGGAACAATGAGGCTTGCTTGCTGGGGCTTGCCTCTGTCTCTGGATGTGTTTGTGTGGGGCTGAGTGTGTAGTCAGTTGGTTTGTGGGTTAGTCAACCTGTGTCAGCACCTGTATGTTTATCTGTCTGATTCTTGTGCTTGTGTGGATAGTTGTGTCAGTAAGTGTTCCATAGGAGTCTCTTTTCCCCCTCGAGGTTCATGTTTTGGGAAGTGTAAACCAAATGAATTATTACAATCAGCATTGGTGTCTTATAAAGGCAATTCATTTTGCTCAGTTTTTGAAGGGCAGAGATAGATTTCCCTGCCCTTAGGTGTATTGACCACTCATTTATTCCTTATCACAAAAACATAAATCTTGGGGTGGATTAGACCAGAGGCAAGTCAAATCCTTTTTTTTTTTTTAACAATATTTGTTCTTAACTCTTACAAAATTTCTTTTTTTCTCTTTTACTCCTGCTGCTTAGGAATCACATCCCTTTCTATTGTCTGGATAAGGAAACAGGTCCAAAGGGGGGAAATGACTTTTCCAGGTTGACAAGAGGGTGAGGGGTGGAAACTGGGAATAGAAACGAAGTCTCCTGATTCCTTTTCTACTCCTGGATCTAGCATATCAGGTACCTTATGACACAAGAACTGTTTGGGATACTGCTTCAGAATCTACTGTCTTACTTTTAAATTTTTTCTTCTCCAGTAAGTTCTTTCTCTCACTTCTCATTTTCTTTTGATTCTTCTATTTCAATATTTCTTCATTTTCCTTTCTTTTCCTACCCCTTCCCTATTCCACTTTTGCCTGTTTCTTAGAACTGCTAATGACACCCATAGTCATTTTTGGGTTCTATGTGGTACTCAGTACTAAACACTTTACCCACCCTTGTACTGTACCAATACTTTCCCCCCTAAATCTAGAAGTTTCTTCTGGGACAGTGACTGCATTTGTAACAGTTTTGTCAATGACAGTATTTGTCAGGCTTATAAACTTCCTGAAGCTACTTTGTCCCCACCCCCGCTCCTCCTTCCTTTCTTTTCTTTCCCCCTAATTTTCCATTTTATTTATGATACTCCCACAATAATCACATACTGGCACTGGAAGGGTTCTGAAAGCAGCATTCTGAGCTTGGGGGTGTCTTAGGGAACCAGTCGACAGTGGTTCAGAGGGAACCTGAGGTGATGTTGCATTAGCCTGACAAGACAGTGGATTCTGGGAAGTAACATGTCCACAGGGTAGAGGAACTGACCTTGTAACTTTTAAAGCAGGCTTGACCTGGTGAGGAGTGATTTGGTTAGTGCAAATGAGGACAGAAATGGGAGCCAGGCCACCCCACCGGGGTTCTAGCTGGGCTCCCTCTCTGCCTTCTTTGTGATCTTAGGCTAGCAGCTCATGTCTTTTCATCTGGGGTGGGGGTAAGGGGGTGTAGTAATACTTGTCCTAGCCTTGTCATGAAGATCTACCAGGATAATAGCTATACTACATATACACGAAGGGATTATTGTTGGGCAGCTGAGAGTGAAAGAATGCCAGTCAGTCTTCTGTTTTTCAGTGGGTGAAACAAACAAAAAGGAAGAATGCCAGAATGCTGCTCCCAGTAGAGTAGGTCAGGGAAAGCAGAGAGATTCCAAATGGCAAGAGTCAAAAGGCAGGGGCTGTTTCTTGGGTGTCTAGTCTGTCCTCTGCCCCTGGGAGGCATGTATAGGTTGCCCACTTCCTCCAGGGTTGCTCCTCCTTGTGGGCCCTGCCATCAGGGCGGAAGAAGAAAGGGCAGGATACCATGGACAAGTCAAGTGAAGGCCCAACCCCAGCCTGGGGAACCTGGTGGAGAGGAAGGGCTGACTTTGCTGGAGTGCGGTCCAGAGTACACACTGGGAGAACTGGGCTTGGGAAAAGTAAAAGTAGCGCGACCCAGAGTACCAGCCCCTCTTTCCCTGGAGGACCTGTGCTTAGAGAAAAGAAGGTTCAGCTGTCTCCCAGCTAGGGAGAGGTGTTTCTGCTTAGCACAGTGGAGTGTGGTTAGGTCAACTTTTGGTGTCACTTTAGGGGAGGAAGGGAAGCCTGGTTTGGAAAGGTGGCTTTTGCTCCTCTCCCCTTTCTTTGAGAGAGTAGTATCAGCACTAGAGTGTGGTATCACCTCTGAGGCATTTCTGGAAGGGCGAAACTGCTGCCCTGTGACTAGGTCATTCTGAGTTCTGCAGTTTCCTACTGATATTTCTGACTCAAGCCCGTGTAGCTTTGCTATTCAGGGACACATTTACCTCAGAATTGTAGATTGGTGAGTCACTCCTCCTTTCCCCTCCCTCTACTCCCAGGAAAGAATTGTTCCCTCTGAACTAGAAACTGGTGACTGGCTACAGCTGGAACTAGGAAATGAGTGGTAGTGGAATTCCAGGACCTTAATCTTTCCCTCCCGGCTCCAGAACACTTTCACTTCATGATGTTTCTCTTCAGTTCTTTGTGATCAGGGCTTCTCTGGAGTCTCTTGCACAGTTCTGATTAGCGGTAGAGCTGCCGTGATATAAAAAAATGATTTATTTAGAATAAGTTAGTTGACACGGTTTGATAAACAAAATGATATCAAAGGGGTGGAGTATGTCATTCCCACTTTGCTCCTGTTGACCCCGTATCCCCCATGGTTTCTTATGTATCTTTCCAGTGTTTCATTATACAGATGCAAGTATATATAAATGTATATTTGTGTCTTCTCCCTTTTCTAACACTAAGAGAATCATACCTGTTCTACTGCATCTTGTTTGTATCCTGGAGATCTTTTCATATTCGTTTTATAAGGGTTGTGGCCTTGGCTGTTAGGGTCCACCCTGCCCTGCACCCCAACTCAACTGAGCTCAAGAGGCACCTGTTCAATGGACACAGAAATGGCTGACATGCCCCCATCCCATCCCACCCCACCCCAAGATAGATTTAAATGCAACACACATTGTATGTGACAGACTAGGAAATAATGGGGCTTGTTTTTCACATCTGTTAGCTTAGAGGAGAGACCCTGGAGATCCCTAAACTCAAACCTGCTTCCTTTTCAGAGGTACAGGAAAGACCTGGGTGACCATGCATCAAATGTAATTGAGGGTGAGGTTTCAGCCCTGTGAGAGGGTTGTGGAAAGCTGTGGGAGTGTATGCATAGTGGGGTTTTCCTAGCATGGAAAACCTGGAGTTCATCTGCCTGGACTCCCTGATAAGCAGGGTTTCTGTCTAAAGTCCAGCTGTGTCATGTGTTTTACAGTGTGGGGGTGGGAAGGAGGAAGCAGCTGCCCGACAGGAAGTTGATGCCAGGCCCTTGGAGTGAGTCCTGGGCACCATGCCACTTTCCCTTGCGTTGGGGAGATGGGTGGGGGAAGGGAGGGGATGGGCTGAGCAGGTAGAACTGGAAATTCTGCTGAGAGAGGGCAGGAAGGAGTGATGGAGTGAAAGCACTCCTGTCTGACACTGCCATCACCACTTTCTGCCCTCCTCAGAGGGCCAAGCCAGCTGATCCCAGCTGATCGATGTCACTGAAAGTGCAGCCAATGAGGGCTGTTTCGACATAGCCCAGCCTTTGGTTGGGCTCACAGATCTCTCCTCTTGCCCACGCATTCCTTATCTCATCCACCCAACCTCCAGAAAGGGCTTGGCAGCTGTGGATCTCCCCAGGCCCAGTGGTACCTCCTGGTCTTTAGTGGGAAGGCAACCCTTATAGGAGTAAGTTTAGTCTCTACAGGGTGAGGGTTAGGGAAGAAAGGGCAAATTTATCAATTTAACAAACATGGGTGTTTACCATGTTCTGAGTCCTGTGCTAGAGATTAAGAGGAAAAATGACTAATACCTGCTGTTAAGAAGCTCTGAGGGAAGCCAGGATATTGGTAAAATTTGCGTATATTAGGTAAACTAGGTAGCTGGTGGCTTTAGGAGGCCCTGATTTCATCCCTCCCTATTCACGGGCTCTAGCTCCCTTATAGCTGGAGGGTCCCTATGAGGCTCATAAGCCCAGAGGGAAAGTTTGGATGAAGTTTTAGAAAAAACCACAGAGACTGGCTAGCTGGCCTCCCTGCTTTTCCTTCCTTCTTTAAAAAAAAAAAATGAATTCAAACAAATTCATGGCATAACAGCAACTTAAGGAAAATTCTAACAATTAACAAGATATATAGAGAAAAAGAGTTCTTAGTAAAATAGTGGGAAGTAGCTATTTTGTTGTGGGTTTGACCCTTTGTGTACAAGAGATGATTGTTGGTGGGTTCTGTCGAGTGTCTGGAGGACCCTTAGCACCCTCTGTGACCACCACCTCATCCCCAGCAGTGCTTCTGTGTGGTTCCTGGAGGACCTCTTGGTACACAAACAGAACCCAGGAAACTCAGATGCATGATGACTAAGTAGGGTACAGAGCAGAATGTGCCAGGGGCTGTCATCAAAGTACAAAGTGTTTTGGGGGTATTGAGGGGGAGAGAGTAACTTTTTAAAAAGATAAGCTTTTTATTAAAAAGTTGATATATGCCCAATGTAGAAAAATGGGAAAATACAGAGGACCCAGTAATACAAAATAAAGGATTTTCTCCTATTATCTAGAGAAAAACACTTACTATACTGGTGTTTCTAGTTTTTGTGAATTAATGTATATGGGGTGTGTGTGTCTATATATGGCAGAATATGCTTTAAAGAAGTATATACTATTCTTTTTTGTTTGTTTTTTAATAACTTTATTGAGATATAATTCATACACCATAAAATTTGCCATTTTATTTTGTTTCTTTTGAAACTTTCTCTTCCTTTATTTGGGAATCAGTTTGCTTACAGTTTTATTTATTTATTTATTTATTTATTTATTTTTTTGAGACAGAGTCTCACTTTATTGCCCAGGCTAGAGTGAGTGCCGTGGCGTCAGCCTAGCTCACAACAACCTCAAACTCCTGGGCTCAAGCAATCCTGCTGCCTCAGCCTCCCAAGTAGCTGGGACTACAGGCATGTGCCACCATGCCCGGCTAATTTTTTTTTTTTCTATATATATTAGTTGGCCAATTAATTTCTTTCTATTTATAGTAGAGATGGGGTCTCGCTCTTGCTCAGGCTGGTCTGGAACTCCTGAGCTCAAACGATCCGCCCACCTCGGCCTCCCAGAGAGCTAGGATTACAGGCTTGAGCCACCGCGCCCGGCCTATTTATTTATTTTATTTCAGCATGTTATGAGGGTACAAATGTTAAGGTTACATATATTGTCCATGCTCCCCCTTCCCCCCTATAGTATTCTAATGTATGGCTATACCATAATTTATTCAGCTGTTCACCTGTGTTGGGCACTTAGATTTTTGTTTTTCTTTGCTGTACTAAATAACATGAAATTGTCCTTGTACATAAATCTTTAAATTTACCTTTGTTTATTTTTTTTCCTTTGATTATTTTCTTAGGCTATATTTCTTGTTTTTTGAGACAGAGTCTCACTTTGTTGCCCAGGCTAGAGTGAGTGCCCTGGCATCAGCCTAGCTCACAGGAACTGCAAACTCCTGGGCTCAAGCAATCCTACTGCCTCAGCCTCCTGAGTAGTTGGGACTACAGCCATGTGCCACCATGCCTGGCTAATTTTTTCTGTATATATTAGTTGGCCAATTAATTTCTTTCAATTTATAGTAGAGACGGGGTCTCGCTCTTGCTCAGGCTGGTTTTGAACTCCTGACCTCGAGCAATCCACCCACCTTGGCCTCCCAGAGTGCTAGGATTGCAGGTGTGAGCCACCACGCCCGGCCTTCTTAGGCTATATTTCTAGAAATTGGGGAGAGATTAATTTTGACTGGGGAAAGACATAATAGATCAAGGGACATTTGAACAGGACTTTGAAGGATGAATTGGACTTCCTTGCCTGTTCAATGGCAATGCAGTATAGCATAAACATTTTGGAGCCTCAGAATTAGGCAGACTTGGGTTAGGATTCCCACCTTGCTATTTGTAGCCTCGTGGTTTGGGGGACACTGTTCTAATCCTCAGCTTTCTCATCTGTAAAATGGAAGGTAACAATAGTACTTGCCTCATAGGGTTTTTGTGAGAATTTAGTGAGAAAATGCATATAAGACCTGGCCTTAGTATGTCACTTCCACCATTACTCCCTTGGCAGCCATAGGACCCTGCCCAGATTCAAGGGGAGGGAATGTAAGACTCTACCTCAGATACAATGTAAATAAAGCATGTGGGAAGAGATACATATATGGATAGATAGGTGTGGCCATTTTGGAAAATACAATTTGCTACAGTTGTTTTATTATTATTCAGATACATAGTGATTTCCAGATACCCGCTCAGTGTTAACCATTTACACAGCACCAACTGTCTTCTGAAGTATGTGAACACATGTGGGGATTAATTTCACTATTAATGCCTTGTGGCTATTTTGACCTCCTCCCCTTCCCTTTGCCTAACTCACCTTCTCTTCCACTTGCTACCCCTGTGCTATCCCTCCTACCTACTTTCCTGTTTTCAGCCACTGTGTCTCCAGGTTACCTGAACTTTGGTTTCCTTTTGCCCTTTTTCTCTCCTCAGAATTTATCAGACTCACATGTGCTCTCCAGGATCTTGATGGTGTAGTAATCTCATATTTCTTACTCATCGTTGTTACTTCGTTTCACCTTTGGAGTTTTATTTAAACATTCTTTGCTTCCTGGTGTGTACACTCATTGGATACATATTTCCTGTTATTCGTCCCCTTTTTTAGCCATTATGTTTGCCTGTTGTTTCTGGCTGTGCTTTATTTTTCTTTCCTTTTTGTCATCTCTATGATTTAATTTTTTTAAATGGATACATAATATTTGTACATATTTATGGGTACATGTGATTTTTTTTTTTTTTTTGAGTCAGAGTCTTACTGTGTTGCCTGGGCTAGAATGCCATGGCGTCAGCCTAGCTCACAGCAACCTCAAACTCCTGGGCTTAAGCAATCCTTCTGCCTCAGCCTCCTGAGTAGCTGGGACTATGTACCACCATGCCCGGCTAATTTTTTCTATATATTTTTAGTTGGCCAATTAATTTCTTTCTATTTTTAGTAGAGACAGGGTCTCACTCTTGCTCAGGCTGATCTCAAACTCCTGACCTTGAGTGATCCTCTCGCCTGAGCCTCCCAGAGTGCTAGGATTACATGTACTTACTTTTTACCTACCTACTAAATTACTTGCTCCTTCTGCCTTAAATGAAAATGCATGCATCCTAACCCCTTTCCTTTGATATTGTGATAGTGTATAGAATGTGTAATGATCAAGTCGCAGTATTTAGGATATTCATCACCTCTAACATTTATCATCTCTTTTTGTTAGAAACATTTCAAATCTTCCCTTCTAGCTGTTTTGAAATATATATTTTCAGCTATAGTCAATTTACTGTGCTATTGAACACTAAAACTTATTCTTTCTATCTAACTGTATGTTTGTACCCATTAACCTACCTCTCTTTGTCCACCCCCCACCCTTCCCTGCCTCTGGTACCTATCATCCTACTCTCTACCTCCATGAGATAACTTTTTTAGCTTCCACACATGAGTGAGAACATGGGCATATTTGTCTTTCTGTGCCTGCATTATTTCATTTAACATAATGACCTCCAGTTCCATCCATGTTGCTGCAAATGACAGGATTTCATTCTTTTTATGGCCTTTGTTTTTCTTTTTTATTCCTCTGTCCCACTTGCCTTTTCTCTAAATTATAATGCTTAATATATACTTGCTTATTACAGAAATGTAGAACATAGAAAGCAAAAGCTGCCTGTGTTCCCATCTCTCAAATAATATGCACTGTCTAGTGTTTAGAGTCTATTCTTTTGTTTGTTTTGTTTTTTAGAGACTGTCTCACTCTGTTGCTCAGGCTGGAGTGCAGTGGTACGATCACAGCCCACTGCATCCTTGAACTCCTGGACTAAGTGATCCTCCTACTTCAGCTTCTGAGTAGCCGAGACTACAGGCATGTGCCACCATGCCTGGCTAATTTTTGTTGTTTTTTTTTTGTAGAGAGGAGATCTCCCTATGTTGCTCAAGCTGATCTCAGACTCCTGGTCTCAAGTGATCCTCCTGCCTCAGGCTCCCAAAGTGCTAGATTACATGCATCAACTACCATGCCCAGCTTATTCTTAGAGATTTTTTCTTTTTAGGCCAGAAATTGGACACATATAGGCGATTCTTAGAGATTTTTTTATGTATATACTGGGGTTTATTAATAAAAATAAGTTCATATTCTACATATTGTTTTTATATTTTGGACATATTTCTATGCAAGTTCAAATCAACCAACCTTGACTTTTGGGATGGCAATATGTATTTTTACATAGTTGTGGTAGTTTATGCAGTGTCATGAACTAGAAACAGATTATCTAGGTTAAAACCTTAGCCCTGCCTACTACCTTTGTGATCTTGAGCAAACTAATTAATTTCTGTGCCCCAATTATCTCATACGTAAGATGAGAGCAACAGTATTAGTTGTATCTATCTCATAGCATTATTGCAAGGATTAGTTAACCAGTAAAGGGCTTAGAAGAGTATCAGGCACTAGTAAGTATAATCTTCAATAAATGTTAGCTGCCATTATTATTTTATCTAGTGGTTTTCTTGGTCAAGCCCAGTTATTTATGTTTACTAATAGAATCCAGATATGATGAATTAGGATTATAGGACAAACCTTGTAAAGGCCTTCAGGGTTATGCTGATTCTTTCATTGTGCAGAAATGTCATAGTGCCTTTTTAAGTCAAGGCTGTAGTCACCTGATGGGGACTCCATCAAGTTGTCCACTGCTGATGCCCAGCGTAGACCACTGAATTAGTTTGCTAGGGCTGTATGACAAAACACCACAGACTGGGTGGCTTAAACAATAGAAATTTATGTTTTCACAGTTCTGGGGGCTTTAAGTCTAAGATCAAGGTACTGGTGGGGTTGGTTTCCTCTGAGGCCTCTCTCCTTGGCCTTGCAGGTGGCCCACCCTCTTGCTGTCTCTTCACCTGGTCATCCCTCTCTGTGCGCACACCCCTGGTGTCTCTCTGTGTGTCCTAATCTCTTCTTTAAAAGGACACCAGTCAGATTTGATTAGGGCATACCCCAATGGCCTCATTTTAGCTTAATTACCTCTTTAATGGCCCTAGCTCCAAATACAATCACATTCTGAGGTACTGAGGATTAAGGCTTTAACATTTATAAATTTTGGGGAAACAATTCTGTCCATTTTGAAGATTACTTCTGCAAAAAGAGCAATGCTCTGGCCCGGGGGTCTTCTCTTGAGCTAACTTGGGCCTACTTGGAGTTTCTTGGTTGTTCTTGTGGTCATGAAGACAGTGGGGTGTTTTAAATGGATTCACATCTCGTCCTCACTTCCTGATGCTATTTTAGACCTTGCATTAGAAGACTTCCTGGCACTTCTTCCACTTTTGGCTCTGCACACCAGCCTCTACCATTGTGCATGCAAACACCTGCAGACACTGCTGCCTGGGTACAGAAATCAGTCCTTTTGCAAAACAAGTAGGAATTGCCCATGTACAGAGAATGTTGATTCTGTTTGGAAATGATGAAGCAAATTTAAAAACACTTAAGTTATAAACTAATTTTTTTTTTTTTTTTTTTTGAGACAGAGTCTCACTTTATTGCCCAGGCTAGAGTGAGTGCCATGGCGTCAGCCTAGCTCACAGCAACCTCAAACTCCTGGGCTCAAGCAATCCTGCTGCCTCAGCCTCCCGAGTAGCTGGGACTACAGGCATGTGCCACCATGCCCGGCTAATTTTTTCTATATATATTTGTTGGGCAATTAATTTCTTTTTATTTATAGTAGCGATGGGGTCTCTCCTGCTCAAGCTGATCTCGAATTCCTGAGCTCAAACGATCCACCTGCCTCGGCCTCCCAGAGAGCCAGGATTACAGGTGTGAGCCACCGCGCCTGGCCTTATAAAACTAATTTTTAAAAAAGGTTTAATAGAGCCTTCATTATTTTCTGAGCTGAAAAGTTTTAAAAAACCATGGATTATTTTTTTTTTTTTTTTTGAGACAGAGTCTCGCTTTGTTGCCCAGGCTAGAGTGAGTGCCGTGGCGTCAGCCTAGCTCACAGCAACCTCAAACTCCTGGGCTCGAGCAATCCTGCTGCCTCAGCCTCCTGAGTAGCTGGGACTACAGGCATGCGCCACCATGCCCGGCTAATTTTTTTATATATATATTAGTTGGCCAATTAATTTCTTTCTATTTTTATAGTAGAGACGGGGTCTCACTCAGGCTGGTTTTGAACTCCTGACCTTGAGCAATCCGCCC